>VZTV01064236.1:0-51419 GCA_013400875.1 Anhinga rufa
TCTGTTCTTGGAGGTAGTCAGTATTTGACTGGACAAGGCTCAGAGCAATGGGATGTAAATTTGAAGTTGGCCTTACTTTCAGAAGCTTGGATCAGATCACCTCCACAGATCCCTCCTAAGCTAACCTGTTGTAGGATTCTGTGATGGGGTAATGGGTAGTTTTGGTTTGGGCTGGGCTCGTTTTTTTGTTTGCGGTTTTTTTTTTTTTTTTGGTGGGGGAAGCTTCTTTTGCAAAAAGTTCTACAAAAGAAGTTTTGTTACCCAGGGTTTAAGGTTGGAGAAGCTGAGGCGTGCTGAGAAATGCCCTGTGGCCCACAATGCACTAGGAAGGCAAGCTGTAAGCTGTAGTAAAATGTACCTGTGGCTCCCCAGACAGTTCTGAACATGGGATGATACAGCCCTCCGGAGAAGATGTGTCGCTGTCCCATTCAGCATGGCTTTGGCATGCGTTTATGAGCGCAAGATAACATCCCACGCATCTGCACCAGAAAAGATGCTTATTATCCTTTGAGCTGGGCAGTAAAGCTATGCCGCCCCTTCTGTAACTTTTAGCCTATGGCTAACTCATTTTAATGACATCAGGTTTCTCACTACAAACCATCAGGCTTCATCACTACATGCAGAGAGAGGTTTCCGCTTCTTCCCTCTGTATTTGAC
This sequence comes from Anhinga rufa, assembly GCA_013400875.1. Lineage (NCBI taxonomy): Eukaryota > Metazoa > Chordata > Aves > Suliformes > Anhingidae > Anhinga > Anhinga rufa. The sequence continues at coordinate 658 of VZTV01064236.1, forward strand.
ACGCTGCTTTGAGGGTGCTGGCTGACTTACTTCCCTGGGCCAATGCAGGATCTCTGAGCTCTTTATTACTGTAGATGGTAGGTTTGGAACCCATCCAAATTAGGTCAAGAAATCTCAGCTCAGCTGCTGGTGCACAAGGAGGGATGTTCAGAGCAGCCTACTGGGCATCCCTGCTGGCGCTGTCAGCAAGGGGACTGCAGTGGAGCTGACACTGAGGAGTGCTTCCTCTCGCTTTTATCCACTCTATTCACTGTGAAGGGGAAGCTTTGTCTCGCTACTGCTCTTCTCCCACCAGCAGAACTGTTTGCAATGGTAGTGCAATCCAACGTAAAGAACAAGTCTAAACTTGCAGGGGAGTTGAGGCACAGCTTCACTTCTCTTTGATCAACAGAATGAGCGTGTGGATGAGATATTCTTTCAGCCTGCTGCAGTGCTTTAGCTCTCGAGCAAGAACTTTTCTGGTATCTCCAGCGATGTCTGCTCTGTTGAAAGCAATGGTTGCTAAAGTCAGGGCCATCAGCACTAGCCAACTGGTGCAAACAATTCCTTTTCTACTATGTACATGTAAGTCTCCTCCTCTGCCCCACTCAAAAGAAATCTCTAACGCAAAGCACTCCTCTGCATCTACAATACTGCTCATACAGGGTTGCAAGAGAAAAGAGATGTTTTTTACTGTCCTACTGAAGATGTTAAATAAACAGGCTTTGTGAGAGACATGCAGAATTGATTTTTTGCCTCCGGAATCCCTGCAGTGAACAAGCATCTCGAGTATTAACACTCCAGTGTATTGGCTTCCTGTGCACTAGAGATGGCAGTTTCAGTCATCAGAGCCCTGCCAAAGGATATGCTGTTGGTAGCATGTGTTCCTGCAGTCCTGCACCATCAAGTGGTGTCTGATGCAGCCTCCATCACATGTGGCTATGCAGCAGGTCTTACACTGCAAAGAGCAAAAAACTTTGAAGACTGAAGAAGAAGGTCCAGTAGTAACCAATAAACAGAACAAAACACAAACACATGTGGCAGTAGCAGGCCACAGGCAGCCACCGCACGGCAGTTCTGCTGGAAACAATTAGGAGTCTCGGAGGTCACAAAAACAGTTATGTTTCCAACTGGGACACTTAACGCAGACCTCCAAGGCACACAGAAATGGAGCAGATCCACTGCTTACCTAGCCCTGTTTGATGATGCCATGTTTGTATAGCACTTAAAGCATGCCAAGCACACACCCAGTCAGTCAGCAAACCCTACCTGGTCAGCTGGGTTGAGAAAGGTGTTATTGGAGAGGGAGCAAGGTAAAGCTCTGGAATAGCTTCTGCAAAGCACCACTACCTAGCTGAGCCAGGTTCATCAGGTGGAAGCTCTCCTGTCTCCTCACTGCATTGCCTCTGAAATATTCTGCCTACATCTTGGCACACAGGCCAATAGAGGATGTTCCCCACCCAGGTGACTGCATTTTGTATCCCTCTACATACACCTGTAAACCTGCCCTCCTCTGCTGGCCTTCCCTACTTTTGGGCTCACAGATAGCAACAGAGCAAGCAGCGGGCTGAAGGCAGCACTGCATTGTGCCCTTCTGATCAGCTTGAGAGTATGAATTCCTTGAGGGATGAGTTGAGAAAATTGGCTTTAGATTCAGTTTGTAAGACCTTTGGGTTTTAAAGAAAAAGGAAAAAGGAATTATTTGGGGAAGCAACTCATCCTTTCCATCCTTTAGTATAGGTCAATGACTTTTGGAGTGTTTTTGCAAAGATGCTTGGGCCTGGGAGAAAAGGGGCCAAGAAATGTTTTAAAAGAGGAAAGGCAAAGAAGTCAGAGGAGAACAATGCTGAGACATTTACTTTCTGAGAATTCAATCCTAGCAGCGGTCTTAGCATGGTATTTATGTACGTAATTAGGGTGGTATGATGGCAGTGGGACTAGAAGCTACTTACAAAGCAAAAAGTTGTATATTAAAGCAGATAAGTCAAGAGTGCAAGTTGTGCTCAGACAGCTACCAGGCCTATTAAAGTCTAGAAGCTGTGCTAGGTGCTAAATAAATCAAGAAGAGTCACTAGACATTTGCTAGCTGAAAGAGGAGGGTTCCCCTTTAAAGAAGGGCTTCATATCCGTATCCTTATAGACTTGAGTGATGGCACCATACATCTGAGCTCTCTCTGGAAATACTAACACTGAACTGCTTAGAGAGAGGACAAGGTTATTAGCTTCAGCAGGAAATGGAAATTGGCCCTTCATATACATGTGGAATTGAATTGTCTGTAGCACGAAGCTTTGGAGATTACGCATGCAAAATGAGAAAACGATCTAAATTTAAAATTGTCCTCAGTACCATGGAAAGTAATTTTGCAGCATGCTTGTCCCCTCTCACCTTACCGCATCAAAATCTGCAGAGATTGGCTGTATTAATTGAGGCTTAAACACAGGAACTGAGTCTTCGTAGAAATGGTTACTGGTAAGGGGAGAAATAAGCTTTTCTCAAAGGGATGTAGGCCAGTAGCTTTCTTCAGTGCATGTTTGAGGATGCCTTCCAGATCAGAAGGATGGTTCAGATGTGGCAGACCTTTCAGACACAGACTTACCGAGGAGTCCTCAGTTACCTACTAAAAGCTTCAAAAGCTGGATGAAGACAGGGCAGACAGAGACAAAGGACAGCAACTGATGTGACTTCTCAGTAGCAGAGTTGTTTCTGTAGCTGGCTAGCCCACTGAAAACCTCCAGGGAGGACCATGCAGCTTTTTCCAGCGTTGCAGGTAGCTGTTTATATTTCAGACAAGGGCTGATCTCATGAATGATGTGCTGCAGAGGATAGTTGGGCAGCCCCTTTCTTTTCTAGGAGGCACCAGTCCTTGGTGTAGGGCTTGGGACCTGCTCAGCAGCAGGAGGTGATGTCCAGGGAGCTGTAACAACCTTGCTGGTGCTTCCCAGTGGGAGGGAAGGAGTTAAAAAAAAGCCAAGTAGGATGTCTTAAGGGTGCTGCTTCTCAGTGCTGATGGTATGCCTCTTATTTTTTTAAAAATCCAATCCAAGCTAAGTGACCCAGCCCTTTACTTCCTGGCATGGGAGAAAGTAATTTGGGTAACGACTCAGCACTGCTCTGCTACAAGTACCGTCTTGCCCAAAGATGATTTTTTTCTTTTTCCCCTCCACTGTTTAGCAACAGTCCCAGGTACAGTTGATAAATTTAGGCGGGTTTGCCTAGGTCTCATCTTTTGCTCCTCGCTACTAAAATTGTACGTAACCTGTGTATCTGAAGCTCTGCTGTCGTCCAGGACCTCCTGGGTCAGACACGGCTGTTTGTCTTGACCTGCAGTCCACTCATGAGCAGCATCAGGAACAAGGGGTTCACAAAGCAAGAAGAGCAGCTGTGGATGCTGCAGCTATGGGTTATGCCCCTGGATGTGCCCGAGAAGCCTGCCTAGAAGGCTTAGGCCCTAGATGAGGCTGAGGGCCAGGCTTTCAGGTTCCTTAAAACACCAGGGTGCACAGCAGGAAGGTTAAACTTTTCTGGTGGGTGAAACCTTTGTGTTCCTTTTGCAGGCATTGCTTTGCTGTATTTGCACCTTTATGATGTGTATGGAGACCCAGCCTACCTTCAGGTGGCCCACGAGTACGTGAAGAAGAGCCTGAGCTGTCTGACCAGACGGTCCATCACTTTCTTGTGTGGAGACGCCGGGCCCCTGGCAGTGGCTGCTGTCGTCTACCACAAACTGCAGAACCAGAAGCAGTCAGAAGACTGCATCACTCGGTAAAACGTTTGGTTACATCTTTGACCTAATGTTCTTCTTGCTCATAGAGCTGGTCTGGGCTTGTACCGGGCACTCTCCACGAAGCCTGAATACATTTTGTTGCAGTCTTACGTGAGAGAGAATCCAGTAACTTAGCAAGGCAGCACAAATTTCTTCTGCCCCGGGGAAGGAGCTAGGTTAAGGACAGACACTCTTGCCTCGCAGCCTGCAGGCTGGGGAACAAGGCGACTGTTCAGCTGGTATTGCTATCTTAAAAACAATTCCAATAAACACAGGAAGAAAAAAATGCCAAAATTAAAAACAAACAAACAAAAAAAAAAACACAAACACCCAGAAGGTGAGGTTTGGTATTTTTTCAGAACCCTTAAATTTAGCTTTACACCTATTTTGATGAAAAGGAGAAATGTAGCAGGATTATTAGACTAAAGTTGTCATTTGCTTCCACCTGCTATTTGTTACTTGACTTTGACTTAAAACCTAAGATTGACAGCATCCCTTTCAACTGCTGAATGCAGCTGGTTATGATTCATTTATTTCTGTTTCCTGTATCATGGTTTAACCCCAGCCAGCAACCAAGCCCCACGCAGCTGCTCACTTACTCCCCACTGGTGGGATGGGGGAGAGGATCGGAAGAGTAAAAGTGAGAAAACTCGTGGGTTAAGTACATTTTAATCATTGAAATAAAGTAAAGTAGTAGTAATAATAATATACAAATCACATAATGCACAATGCAATCACTCACCACCCACTGACCGATGCCCAGCCTGTCCCCAAGCAGCAATCGCTGCCCCCTGGCCAATTCCCCCCAGCTTTATACACTGAGCATGACCCCATATGGTGTGGGATATCCCTTTGGGCAGTTGGGGTCAGCTGTCCCGGCTGTGTCCCCTCCCAGCTTCTTGTGCACCCGGCAGAGCGTGGGAAGCTGAAAAGTCCTCCACTTAGTGTAAGCACTACTTAGCAACAACCAAAACATCAGTGTGTGATGGTTGTGCTCATCCTAAATCCAAAACGTAGCACCGTACTAGCTACTAGGAGGAAAATTAACTTTATCTCAGCCAAAACCAGGACACCTGCCTTTCCTCAACTCTTTTCAAATCTATTTTTGTTGGGTACCTAAGACAAGAAAAGGACAAACAACAGTCCTACAGTCAGATCAGCATGTGGCAGAGGAAGGAAAAAAGTTAGGGAGATGCAGTTCTTGCTTAAGGGAGATGCGTTTTGAGAAGGTGAGAAACAGCCCTGTAAAGAGTTTCCATTTACGTGTGGTCAGCACAAAACCAAGACAAAACCCCTGACGCTTCAGAACAACACCGAGTGCCCTTAAACAGCCATCAGCAAGCGATGCACAATACCAATTAAAAAAGCCACGGGTGGGAATCAGAGGTGCCTGCATGGTTTGGACACCAAGTTCCCACTCCCTTAACTAAGAATAGCTTCTGGTTTATGTGGATACACTCAGTCTGAGGACAGCACTCTCTTCTTTATTCTTGAAATAATCTGTGGGTTGGGTTTTGCTTAATACTGTGTCAAAGTAGTGAATCTCACTATGATTAATATATTTGCTGACAAAAAGTGGACGAATCTGTCCAACAGTACTGGCCAGTTGTGGTCAATGCATAAGCCCCAAGTCGTGAAAAATCCCTAATTCATGTTTTCTTGCTGTAGCTCTCCCTTCCCCGTAGCTCTCCTGTTCTGCCAACAGTTTTGTGGCAGAATGGAAACTCATGATTAATTCTGCACTGCCATCTAACGGCATAGTAAAGGGAGAGCCTTAGAAATCGGTTTCTTCATATATATGAGAGGAGGAAAGAAGAAAAATGTGGCTTTCTTGAAAGAACGGTTTTACTGTCCTTACTCTGCCACCAATTCCCAGAGCAGTTAGCCTGACCATGCTACCTTTAAAAAGAGTATTTCTTTGAGAAATAGCTCCCTTAATCGAAACTCTTAGGTGGGATTTGAGTATGCTCTTTAGTTACGGAACAGTTGCTAAGTTATGCAGTGCAAGTGTATGGAAGGTGCACTTCTATTACAGCTGTGGAGAAGGAGGGCCTCTCTCCATTTTGCTCTCTGTCTTTTAAAGCACCTCATCTTTACAGAGCCCGAAGAGATAATCCATCAGCCAGGTTTTACGTGCAGCGGAAGAGACAGAAGCTTGCTTTTTCTTAGCTCCTTGCTCTTGCCTAAATGAGTTCATGACCAACAAATGTGCTTTTATGCTCTGGAGAGACTTAACGTTTCAGGGCAGCCCATTTTCCAAGAGCCTGTGAAAATCTGAGCCACGTTCCAGGAGTCCTCTTTTCCCTGCCATCTCCCACCAATTCAGAAGGCCAAAGGTTTGCTTTTAGAGCCAGTGGCATACAAAAAGCACAACTTGCTCTACAGCTGCCTCACTATCCTTCTGTCCAGAAACTACTGATTTTTGACGGTTGAGGTAATAGGCTGAGATGTGAGCAGGAGCTGCTCTTCCTTGAGGGACCTCGATTTACCCCCTCGCACCCAAGAAATGCATTCTGCATGCAATCAGACCAGCAGCATCCCAGGCATCTCTTGCTGCATGCATGCCATGCAGCCCTGCCCCACATTTCAAAAACAACAAAAATCACTGGCAGGCTTCCTCCCCTGATTATCCTGGCTGGGAAAGCAGCTAGAGGTAGAAGCAGTAATGGATAAGGAGCAAGAATAGTAGCTCCAGCTGCTCCAGATTTCCCCACAACAAGAAGATTTCACATCCAGACCTCAGAAAATCCCTACTGTGGGTATTCCTGTTTATCCACCCGTTCATTCCTTCTATTGCACCTGACATTTCTCTGACATCTGAGAGATGAACAACATCACCAGCCAGCACCTCTTCTGGCCAGCCTGCTGCTGGCAGAGTACATCTGTTGAAACACTCTTTTCCTCCTTGGAGAACCTCCTCTTCATCTTCCTTCCTTGGACTTGGGGACAGGGAACATGAGGAGGCAGCAGGGCTTTCCTTTCAGCCCACACAGCTGAGAGAAGGCACCCCTGCTTACTCTTAGTCTTGGATGTAAAGTCTGTCTCTTGGGTTTAATCTGCGAGAAATCTCCCCCATAGAGCAATGCACATCTCAAGTGGTACACGAGGAGACAGGGCCAATCCACCTTGAGACACTTCTCTCTCCTTTCTCCTTCGATACCCCTGCTCACTTCGAGTCCAGTGACAAGGGAAGGTTTCCTGCCGTGGCGAGTCAACAGCTCAGCGTCCTCTCTCTGCTCCGAGGGGACTCTGGACATTTGGTTGCTTCTTAGCTTTGCAACACATTGTTCTGCCCAGGAGCAAAGGCTGCCAAGGCACCTTTTCTGCTCCTCACGCTGCTGTGACAGGGAAGTCCTGCACACACACAGCTCTCCTGGCTGGTTTCTTAGCCCTCTCCCTATTGCAGCCACAGCAGGAAGCAGCTGAGGGAACAGCCGTGAAGCCACTTAATACTGGTATTTTAAGAGTGATGGCATTTTTCAGATTGCTGTCTCGGGGGTGAAGAGAAAAATTAAGCCAAAACCAGTTACATCCCTGCCTGCTGCTCTGACAGGGAAGGACATCCAGCCTTGTTGGAAGTGTGATGAGAGGCAAAACAAAGGAAAAACTGCATTGAGAGTGAATTGGGCTACAAAGCACCAGTGTGAGGAGCTGTCAGTCTCTTTTAGCACTATGGCAATATCACCAGCTTTGCAACACGATAATAGAAAAATAGCAAATAAAGTATCTGACTCCTGCAGACCTCTCACTTTGCACTTGTGGGCTAAAGCCTGGTGCCAGTGTGGCAGCACTCACACTCTGCTGAGCTGTCCTCGCTACTGCTCAACCCTCCCTAGGGAGAGTTTCTTACATGTGCTGCAGAGGCTTGATGTTAAACAACATTTCCAGATGCTTCTCCCCACCTCTTACCTGGATTTTTAACGCATGGAGGCACCTCTTTCTCCATTGAGAGTGTAGCCCTGGCCACTTGCAGGCATGGAGAGAGAGAAGCTTTTCTATCAGGACTTCTGAGCATAACGGGTGAGATTTTTCCACGTACCATCAGCACTAGTTTGACTTTCTAGCATTTCTTTGAGCAGCCAAATTAAACACATACCAGTTTAGTTTGAAAATGGTCATTTTTGGCAGAGGGTCTGCCTTGCTAACAGCATCACAGAGAGGTAACGGTGGGTAGCCTTTCCTGAGCAGCCAGGAACTTTATGCTGACCATTTCCTATAGCCCAGGTTTCCCCACAAGTAGCTTCCCCAGAGCTGGTGCTCTAAAACACAAGCACGTAGTACTTTTTTACTACTGTAAAAAGCTGAGCAGACTAAAGCAATAACCCAAACGAAAAGCAGAGGGAAGAGGGATTCTGCACCTTGCATAGCTGGAAGGCTGAGACGCAGAGGCTGGCCTGACATCTCCCAGGGCGCGGGCGGCATGAAGGAACAAACCATGTTTTTGAGCTCCAGTCTCACTGCTTGGTTACATGGCTTTGAGTGTCCTCTAATCTCTACCATGTGAATTTTTCTTTGTAGTTTGCTCCATCTATACAAGCTTGACCCACGCGTGCCAGATGAACTGCTGTATGGGCGCATGGGCTATCTCTTTGCACTGATATTTGTGAACAGGCACTTCGGAGACGAAAAGATCCCTCAAAGTCACATTCAGCAGGTACTGTGGCTTCTGCTGATTTGTTAGCTGTCTCTTCCCGTGCAGCTCATCTTTGGGCAGGTAAAAATCAATGCTAGATGTAGAAAACTCTAGCAACAAGGGAGAAACCACATCATGGTATCTCTGCTGTGCTTCCTGCAAAGGGACAAAGCACCACACACCCCCCTGCCATCCGTATCAATCCATAGGCAGTACTGAGTTGGTAGGCATTTCGCTCCCTGACCCACACTCTTCCCTCTGCTTGGGCAGAAAAATAACTCTTTTGTTCTGTGCCAGGATACTCACTGTGCTGTGTCCAAAACAGCAGCATTTCCCTCACCTGCATCTGTTCCCATGCACAGGTCTGTGAAGCCGTTGTAGCCTCGGGCGAGAACTTGGCCAAAAGGAGGAACTTCACAGCAAAGAGCCCACTGATGTATGAGTGGTACCAGGAGTACTATGTCGGGGCAGCCCATGGTTTGGCTGGGATTTACTACTATCTCATGCAGGTAAGAGGCACCGGAGGGGAGGGGGCCTTTAGCAGCTCTTTCACGTTTCTTTGAACAAGGCGAAGCATCTGAATTGGCTCATGGTGGTGTCACCACCAGCCTTGTCTGATGGACTTCCTCCTGGGTTTGATCACACGTTCCTACTTGTAAAGGTTTTCTCTAAATCTGTGAGATTGAATTTCCCACCTCCGTGGCGATCGGTAGGGAAATGTGGCCAGCATTATACCAGCAGTTCCACGTAATGAAGCCCTGTAGGTCAACTGGGTCTGAGCTTCCCCCCCTTGTGTTAATTGCTTATAAAGTATTCCCGTTTGTTGGTATCTGTGGGCTTCTTGCATTTTCTGAGGTGGTTACTTGGAGCAATTTCAGATCATTACAGAATGAGAATCCCTGTAAGAAAAGCCTGGCGAGAGAGATTGCGTTCATAGTAGGAAAGTCGAAAATGCTTTTGTTTCCAAATCAGGGCCTATATCTAAATGTTAAGTAACTGGGACTTTTTACTTTGATAAAGCAGCTGAATTCCATGGCGCCCAAAGTAGGCAGGCAAGACAAGAGGTTGGGAGCTGCAGTGCCCCTTTGCTTTGATTCTGTCTTTCTCACAATTTTGCACAACTCCCTGGAACTCTGGGAATCTTCACTTCCCCAGCTCTGAAGTGAGGTGATAATTCCCTTATGTGGGACTCTTTGTGCATAAATTTACGGTGCTTAAGCTCTTAGAAAAATAACAGCAATAAAAAACATTGCATTTTCAAAGTATTAAGGGCACCTACTGAACAACACAAATTATTTTAACGTAGCAAGGTTCATAAAAATAGGTGATACCTTTCATTAGACCCAACTCTCACAGCAGGTGGAAAAAAACCCCACCAGGTTTCAAGTATTTGAGCTTTCCTTCAGCAGCCTAAAAGTTTAAGCCCATATACAGGATAAGCAGAGTTCCTGTGAGTATAACCCTCTTAATGTGACTCAGAGAAGAAGGGGTGGTTGGTGTTTTTTAAGCAGAAGGAGATTTGGCAAGAGGAGGATACGAAGTGATTATTGCCCAGGAGTACAGAAAGGCTCGTTGGGAGCAGGGGAGACAGCAGTGTGCTGTGACCCCAAATTTGCACCAAGTCCCTGAGCTTGTTGCCAGGCTGATGTTTTAAAGAATTTTAAGTGTAAGTCTCCCATAAAATAGTGCATGGGCTTCACGCTTCTCTGCCATATGAAGTACAAAGAGCCTGGATCAGCCAAGCATGATGCACAGAAAGCCTTGGGGGAAGCAAATAAGGGAAATAATGGAGAAGAGAACATTGGACTTCTATCCCTAATGGTCTTACAACACAAGTATTGATTTTTAATTTCCAAGTTATTAACCTGGGAACAGCGTGATCCTTAGATGAGAGCGCTCATTGCAGTCTGCCATGGGAAGTCAGAACTGCACAGATTTCATGTGGGGCAGAGTCACTGGAAGAGGACACTTGAAGCCACCCCCTTGCTTCTGCCTGAGGTCAGCAGTGAAGTCACCCTCTTGCAATTACCCAGAAACATCTGTGAAAACGCAGTATCACAGCCCATCAGCTGGGCTGGCCCAGCCGCTCAGAGCTGAGATGCTCTAGATGCTGGGAATCATTCCTGGTATTCGTCTTTAATACTGTTTTTATACAGTTTGTCTCTTTACTCCAGCTCTGGGTCCCTGAAACTGTTCGTACTCATCTTCAGGAAAAGAAGCAGCAAGCCCTCTCGCTTAGAGGGCCAGGTGACACGCTTGGGGCAGCCTTTGTTTCTGGGGATGCAATAGTATGACTGGAAATAAGTCCCCACCAAAGGGCAGAGCAGCCTGGGGCCAAGTGGGTATTTGTGATGTGTGATGAGCCTGGACCAAAGAAATGGTCCAGACTGCTTGATTTACAAGGAGCAAGAGGGAAAATAGCCATAGCTGCCTTTGTTTCTGCCATTCAGGCAGATCTTGGGCCTCTAAGGGAGAGATAGAATGGTAATTCTCCTGATTTAACGCTTTCTCTCTCTCTTAGCCTGGCCTTGGAGTGAGCCAAGTAAAACTGCACAACGCAGTCAAACCCAGCATGGACTACGTCTGCCAGCTCAAGTTCCCATCTGGCAATTACCCTCCATGCATCAATGACACCAGAGACCTACTCGTCCACTGGTGCCACGGGGCACCAGGTGTCATCTACATGCTTGTCCAGGCTTACAAGGTACCAGAAATCTCGCAGAGACCCTTTGGGGACCCCTAAATGTGGAACTTCATCATGGAGAAAGCTCTGTTGAGACCCACCCCCTACCCGAGACTAGGATGGCTTGTTAGAATGAAATCACCCCGCAGGGACCACTGACAGAAACGGAAATTAGTCTTTTAAAAAATTTTTTCTGAAAATACCCATCAGCTGTGTGGGGTGTCCTGTTGCAGATGACTGATGGTGACAGCTAGTTGTGTGCGAAGTAATGGTCGTACAGCCCCATTCATCATAGCAAAAACATCCTCCTTTAAAGTAGAAGGCGAAGTCACAGCATTAAGACTTCAGCAGGAGAGAAACTAATTAACCCAAGCCTCCCCACTCACACAGGGATGCTCTTTGTGCGGAGGAAATTGCCTCGGCAAGAGGGAATATTTCTTGTCTCTGCAGGTCTTTGGGGAACAGCAGTACCTAAACGACGCCCTGCAGTGTGCAGAAGTGATCTGGCAGCATGGGTTACTGAAGAAAGGCTACGGGCTGTGCCACGGGACAGCTGGCAATGCTTACAGCTTCCTAGCACTGTACAACCTCACTCAGAACATGAAATACCTGTACAGGGCCTGCAAGGTAAGAGCCTGTGTAAGGAAGGGAGAGGGGATTATTCGCTTCTGCCTTTTACATCACCACCTTTGCCTTCGAAACCTAATTTCTAGTGTGGCAGAGATGCAGCTACATCCGACCAGCCGCACCAGAATAGTCCTTCAGCAGCGCAGTCACTGTCTGATAGCCTGGACAGAAGGAATATTCTGCAGAAGTCTTGCTCTGCAAGGGATAATGTGAAGATGAGGGTGGTATTTTCTTTAAGATCTGTCTTTAACAAAATCTGAACACTTTCTGTTCCTCTTTTCTCAGTTTGCAGAGTGGTGTTTAAGCTATGGTCAGCATGGGTGCCGGACTCCAGACACGCCATTCTCTCTCTTTGAAGGTAACCTCCATCTCTACGCTTGTGTTTTGCTCCTGGATCTGAGCCAGTCCAGCACCAAGGAAATCCGAATATGTGCTCCAGTGAAGTCTTCGCAAAACTCAGTGTAGAGCATGGGAAGGGAATTGTATTCACTGGTTTTTCCCTTTCCCAGAAGCAGTCTTCTTGTAGCACAGGCTGATGTCTTAGCTGGAGTATCTTGTCCTCTTGGGCCTCCCACACAGATCTCGAGGGGTACAAGCCAGAGTCTACTTTATGGTAATTTGTAGCCTGGATTCTCAGACAGTCTCTTTTACATGCATTTTTAAGGATTAAAGTCCTTCATGGGCTTTCCAGTTCCATTCCAAAGGTGAGCGAGGAACAAACAGGGCTGCTTTTGTAGGCTTTGTTGGCTCCTATGGCACTTTGTGCCTTCTGCTAATGGCTCCCTCAAAACCTGCCATCAGGAGGTGCTGCTGAAAGAGCCGGTTCCTCAGCTAACGTGAATCTCCCTAGCTCTGCTGCAGGCCAGTGCCACTGGGTCCAAAGTTGCAAAGGTATTCAGTTAAACCTGTAGACAGGTAAAGCAGAAGGGCGGGAGCTGGAGGGGGGAGGACCCATCATGTTTTCACAGGTGCTTTTCAATGTTTGATTAACTTCAAAATGCTTTCCACACTGAAGTACCTAAGTTGCTTGGGAAACCTGGGTTTAGACCTCGGAAATTATTTAGGTCCTTCTGAAAACATTTTCCCTTCTTTTGTCTTCATGGTTCATTCACCCCCTGGATAACTGATAAAATGGGTGCCCAAAGGGAATCTCTCTGAAGCACATTGTGTTTTCTTGTCCTCAGGAATGGCTGGAACGATTTACTTTCTTGCTGACCTGCTGGTACCAACCAAGGCCAAGTTCCCCGCATTTGAACTCTGAATCTGAGCTTGGCGGTTTCCTGCCTGAATCCTTCCGCACTTGGAAAAGCAGTTTGAAGCTGCTTTCTCCTTCTTCCAAACTCATCGTCGTTCACCTAACTGAATGTAAATCCATCCTCCTGAGGGCATGCCGGGTTCTCTAATACTTCTAGTCATCTCATTGCATTGTTTCAATTTAAAAGACAGAGTGCAGATTTTGCTGGTGTCTTAAAAATTCAGGGCTGCAGGTGGGAGCAGGGAGAAAGCGTACAGTATTTTGTTGGCTATAAAGCTTTGCTATTTTCTGTATCCCAGTTCCTGGGAAGAAAGTTTTCTATTGAATGTAACTTTGGCCATTTAATTATTTTTTTTTCTGCTGACAAATAGTTGCAGGAATTTAGTTGCCTTTGGAAAACAAAAGACAAAAAACTGAGGCTGCTGCCCTGCAAGTTGCTTTTAAGTATTTTCTTTCTGCACACCCAGGGAATAAGCAGTTCAAGTAGCTGGGCTGCTCTACACGATGCGAATGTGAAGAACTGTGGAGTCTTTATATATGTTTTTTTTTTTGTGTCAGATTGCAAGTGGCACAGCTGGAACTGGCATGCCAAAGCCTTGTCCTGAATTTCCACCTGTCTGGTTTAAAGGCAAAGGCCTTTTGCACATTTTTTTTTCCAGTGACAGACAAATAATCCACTAGCTTTTGTGCTTATTTGCCATCTTATGCTACACCTTGCAAAAGTCCATTGATAATCTAATGAAAAACTCTAATCTAAAAGGGAGCTAAAAATGCTTGCTGGTGCAGTCTCTGCTGTTCAGCTTTTAAAGTTTGTTTTGCAGTCTTTATTTAAAATTGTGTAGGAGTATTGTAGGTGTTAGGTGGTGCCAGGCCCACGAGCAGCAGCATGGGAAAAGACCTGTATTGCACTGAGTTCTGTCAGTGTTTAACCTATTACCTGTATAGATGTTATTTACATGCTTTGTTTTATAAGCTTTCCTGAACCTGGATAATTTGAGTCACTTGTTTGCCTTATTACTGCTTATTGTAGTTTGATATGCAGCCACACATCTACCCAACTGGAAAATCTGCCCTAGGTTAAATAGCTTTGATGCATCAGGCAGACCAGATACTTACAAGGGATAAATATGTTTTTCCGTCCTTAGCTGATGCTACAGTAGTTTGCAACAATTAGGGACCTGACCCCGTAAGCCACTTCCTTAGCACTGAGCATGGGCTAACCACTGAGCGTGGTGACGTACAGCTTTGTGCTGTTGGAGGGCAGCTCCTCAGCCTGCACAAGAGTGGATGTGGGTTTTGATCTTTTAAGGGCTCAGTTGCCGAGTGCCTCAGGCCACCTAAGAGCAGGCAAGCAGCTGCAGGACAGCACGGGCAACCTCCAAGCCAGCATGCTCCTGCACCAGCAACAGTGAAGCAGGAGGGCCAAACCTGGCACGCTAACACAGCTAGCTCACACGTGCCCAAACGCAAGGCAGCCTAGCCATAGCGGCATAGGCGGACCTTCAGGAACCTCCTGATGGGCTGCTCCAGCAAGTAGAAACCGCTCGTGGGGGGCTGCCTGTTTCCTCAAAGCCCAGCCTCCTGCTGCCATCACATTTCTGGAAGGTCATCAGTAGACAGCCTGAAGTACAGAGAAACTCATTTGCTTTGGGCTCAGCCTCCCTTGTCAGAAGCCTCAAGCTGAGTCTGACTGCAGACTCAGCAGTGGTCATCCCCTATCATTCATGGGGCCTAAACAACACAGGGAGGTGGCTGGAAAGGAGGAAGCCTTGAGAGCAGAATTTGGCTAATCAAACATTTTGGGGAGTACGTGAGGCCTGCTGTAAGTTACCTCCCCGCTCGGTGTGATGGCAGTGCAGGGACACTGCTCTGAGCCTGGGTTTCTCCCGGGCACCCCTTCTGTAAAGGAGGTGGTTCGTGCAGCCTGGTGTCCCGGCAGCATCACGTCCCAGGGTCTGTACGCCGATCAGGGGATCGTCAGGGCCTGGTGTACAACTGCTGAGTGGAGCATTGTTTAATAAAAATGCAGAAATGAACAAGCTTTGCGTTATTTTTACCCCCTGCTTTGTGACCAGGATTCGTGTCTGAAGAGATGAGGATATGCCACAACAGCCGCTCTGGT
Source organism: Anhinga rufa (assembly GCA_013400875.1). Classification (NCBI taxonomy): domain Eukaryota; kingdom Metazoa; phylum Chordata; class Aves; order Suliformes; family Anhingidae; genus Anhinga; species Anhinga rufa. The sequence goes on from VZTV01064236.1 coordinate 15,721, forward strand.
GGCTCCTGGAGGCCCCTGAGCCTCCCACACACTGTGAGCATTAAGAGTATTTCACATTTTTCCCCATCTCCAATCCGCTGAGGCCAGTCCTGTGCTTTCCCTCACAGGCTGCGCTTTTCTCCCAGGACATGCTTTTGCAGCGCTGTCTCTGTCCAAGGCCATGTCCTCCCTGCTGTGGCTTCCACTGAAGACCACACTCCTGCAGGTTAGTCTTGATTGCACCAAAACAGGCCTGTGTGCAGCACTGGGCACCAGGAAGAGGATGTAGATCCTCCCAAGAAAGCACCCTCCTGCCCAGCGGAAGGAGGAACGGGCTGCCTCGGGGAGGCTGTGACTGTCCAGCACCAGAGGCATGAGTAAAGGTGATCCAGCCCGCCAGCGCAGGCATGCTTGAGGTCCTATGCAGCCTGGTTTTCTACCATTTCCACTTCTATTAAAGTCTGTGGTAAAGCTCTTCAGGGAGGGGGTCCAGCAATCGGGACGGGAAAGAAGAGTAGTGCCGCTTGTCGGGTTGCCCTCCCTTTCTCATGCAGGGGTGTGGTGCTGCCCCCTTCCACCCACCTTCATCCAAGCGGAGGGAGCGGGAGCAAGATAAAGCCTGAAAACACGCAACTGCTCCTACTTCGACAAGCTACGCGAGAGGGACTTTATCAGAAGCGTAGACATTCAACACTTAGTTCTTGGTGATGGTTATGTTTGTCAATGGCAGCGTTCTGTTTTATAAAAAAAAAACAACCAAAAATCAAGTGCCTTATACTGCCAAGAAATAAGTGAAAACCACATTTTGAATGCATTGCCATCTGGCTCAGTTTGTGTTCACCTCCTGTGTACGCCAGTGTGATCATTAAGATGAAAAATGCCCCAAATACTGTTAACCGAAGATCATCCGTAGTTGCGCATCTCCCCCAAGAGCCCGCTGTGGTTTCAGCCCTCAAGAGCTGACAGCAGCCTCAGCTGTGAGGGAGGTGACACAGGGACAGCGCAAGGGGACAGGTAAGTTATTGCTTATTTTAGAGCTATTGCTCTGCCCAACTTATTTCATTTCCCATTCCTGCATATTAACTTTTCAAATGCCCACAAACTGCGATTAGCGCCGATGCTAAATCTGTGGCTAGTACTTGGTGGCCAAACAAACCCCCCCCAGGAGCAGCCCTCAGCCCCTACGGCATGAGCAGTCACACAGCTCATCTGGTAAGTCAGTTTACGAACTGCCGCTGCAGTTGTTTAACGCACACTGGTTCCACTTTGAAACCACTTCAGGGTAGGCTGCTGGCTGCGGCGTGGCAGGCGCCCTCCTGGTGTTGATGGGGGAAAAAGCAGAGCAGAACAGCAACTCGGCCCCCACGAACACCAGCGCGGCCTCCTGCCCGCAACAGGGACCTTGTTCCCGCCTGACAGGCACGGAGCTGGGCGAGACGGAGAGTTAAGGGTGCGTGTCCCACGTGCGGCACCACAAAAGCAGCCGTGGGAGAAGCAGCCACGTGGGGCACGAAGCTGCCGGCAAAGGGCTTCATTTACATGAGTCATCCGGCCGGACCTCACTTCTCTCCAGCATCTCATCTGACTTCCATCCCTCTGCACCATTATCTCACCTTTCCCCCTTCCCCTCTTACTTTGTTCATGTTCTTCCACCACAGTGCAATACCTTGGCCAAACCGGAGTGGGGTTTTCTGATGGTAGCACCCAAGGGAACGTGGCTGGTCCCAGCGAGACCCCAAGTCCTGCTCCAGGCCAGCATGGCCCCAGCACGTACAGTTGATTGGTTGCAAGTGATTTTTTTTGTTGTTGTTTTTTTTTCACATTGGGAAGAACAACACAGGTTCCTCACATCCTCCTGCCCAGGCGGCCGAGCCCTTTGGCCAAAGTGTCCCCCACATCCCTTTAGCTGCACCCAGGAAAGAAACCTGAACCGAAGGCCAGTACCCAGACCAGGACATCTAAACTCCAAGAGTTACAACTCAAAACGTTATGAAGTGTCTCAAGACAAAATCCAACAGAGCAGGAGGCAGCAGATCTGCCCAAAATAAGCACCTGAGGAAACACGCTGGAGCCCAGCTAGGCTTGCCCCGGCAGGGAGCTGGCCTGGGGACGCCCCTCGCCGAAGCGTGGCTGGCGGTGGCCTCAGGAAGGGGCTGTGTGCCCCAGCAGGTGGCAATGCAGCCCGACCGCAGCGGCCACCCCGCTGCCAAGCGCCCTCAGCTGCCAAGCCCTGCCTCGGGGGAGCCGGGCTTCACCTCTGGGGCGGCCCTGGGAAAGTCACTCCAGTCAGAGCCCACACGGCTGAGGATGTACACTTGTATACATGGATGCATATTTGCATACTGTGTGGGATGACAGATGTGAGGGATGTGGAAGCCCTTCAGAAGTGCATGGCCTCCGAGTGAGTCATATACAGCCTCGGAAAAAAACAGAACAAAAAAGCACTTCTTTCCCAACCCTGCCTGAAGCTGCCCAAGCTCTTCCACGAGCCCCCACAGGGGAGGGCAACTCCTCATGCTCTTCAGCCCCACGGGACGGTTTTCAAGGAAATGCTCCACACGGCGGGTGAAAACTCTCTATGCCTCCTCATGTCAGTTTTACCGACACACAAGTTCCGCCACCAACTGCTCCCCACTCCAGGAACTAGAGAGCCAACCACCCCCATCCCCAGGGGCTGCCCTTGGCTCTGTGAAGTCTCCTGCACTGAACATGCCTCCCCTAGAGCCCCGTAGGGTTTGGGGGTACCCCAAAAGGGCAAGAGCATCAAGAAAACCCAGCTGGACACATGTAAGGGTGCCAAGGCTCACCACAGAGGTATTTTGATGTCAAGGGGAAAACCAAACCCAGGCAGGGCTGAAGTGGCTCCTGCGGGTGGGCTTGCAGTGCTGTCTCCGTTGGGGCATGGCCTGAAGCCAGCAGGGCCAGAGCAGCCTTGGGTCTCCCTGACCCTGCTGACGGGCAGTCCTGGGACATTTCAGGTACCCCCTTGTTTCGGCCACGCATGGGGACAGAGGAGCACAAGGCAGGGAACCCCCATGGGGGTTTCAGGCCAGTGGGTTTTTTCAGGTTTTCAGGGGGATCCCTGTGCACAGTGGGTGTGCAACGCTGGCATCCAAACTCACCCGCAGCGCGGCAGGAAGCAGGTAACTAAGCTCAGGCCAACATGGACTCAGACCCCCAAATTCAGGATCAGAGCTGGCGTGGATGGACACTGCAGCATCTGTATAGCTGGGCCTTTCAACTTCCCAAGCACAGCTCATTAGCCTTGGCAAAAGGGGTAGGCGTGGATTTCCAGATTACAGCTGAAACCGAGAGGGTTGCTTCAATGACTGTTTTCCCTGAATCAATCAACACAGCTTATACCTTCTGCTTTGCCTTTTTGGTTTGGTTTTCCTCCTTACCTTTGCTTTTCTCAGTGGCAGTAATTTTCTGGAAAAATCGTTTATGTGGGCCAGATCCGGAGCTGCATAAAGCCCATGGAGTTAGGCTGATTTAGAGCAGTTTAGGACCCAGCTATTCTGCAACAGCTGAACGTAGGAGTTAGGAGTTTAATTAACTTTGAACAGTTGATCAAATTTCAGGCCTAGCTAATAAATCTGTTTGTGCCTGACCTTAACAGCAAGTCTCAGTATGTATTAATTAAAGGGTCCCAGCAAGATCTGACAGGTAGGGTTTTTGGCTTTGATTTGTTTGTAGTTTGTTTTTCTTTTTTTGGGGGTGGGGGTGGTTTTTGTTTGTTTGTTTGTTTTTCTCCTCTCTCTTTTGGAAAGAGCAAGCAAACTCTTCCATCATTCAAACATCCCCTTACCATGAGCTGGAAACAGCACTCTGCCTTTAACACAACCATGTTACATCCCTCCTGTACCCCCATCTTTGCCAAAGATTACAGAATATCACTTCATACCAGCTGGGCTTCAGAGAACTCCTTCCCAGCTCTGGAGGGAGGATCAGGGATGCTGCTACCACTGAGGTGACATTGCTTGGCTTGGGTGATGCTTTGCAAGCCCAGAGAGGAGATGAGGGGCTCGCTGTGCCAATGGCCGTGCTGGCACTGCTGTGAACGTGGCGTCTGGTGTCTGGGGACGGGCATCCTGGTACCGCCCCACTGGCACAACTGACCTTTGAAAACAGAGGATGAGCATGAAGATCTCTGCCTGCCTGGGCAGGTGCAACGCACGGCTGCTCCGAGACCTGAAGAGGACATCACATCTTTGCATCCTGCAGGACTTTAGCTGTTTCAGAATCAAAACCGCTCCCTCAAAAGCTGTTGGGGAAAAGCAGAACAAAACAGCTCTCAGGACAGCTGCTGATTTGAGACAGAACCCACTATCGCCTCACTCACAAAGCTTTGTATTCCCAAGAGTTGCTCAAGCCAACTTTCACCCTTAGCACGGTGGTTCCTGCTGTTTCCTTCTGCAGCAGAGCTGCCCGAAGACACTTCTGTTTTATCTCTCTCCCCACCTCACTCTCACCCGCTTGTTTCTGTCTCCATTCTGCCCCTTTTGAGGAAGAAGGGTGGTGGCTTTTACTCTGGATCATTTAACAAATCCAGTTTACAGCATCGCAGCAAGGGGAAGGCAAAATGCCATGCGGGAGGAAGGCAAAACCAGCTTAGCACAAGGAAACCTGCACCCTCCCTGCTGCTCATGGAGAGGAAGCATTTGAGCACAGCCCAGGACCACCCAAGAACCACCTCATCCCCAATGTTGGGGCAATCTAGATGCTACAAGTTGCCAGCAGAAATGGGAGAAGAGGATTAAGTTCCTTTTCATGTAGCCCTCAACTCCAGAGGCACAAGAGCCATCTGGTTTTGCCACCCTCTGTGCTGGACAGGACACCTTGCAGCCATCCTCCACCCTCAGACACCACGCTCGCCCTCCACTTCCCCCAGAGGGTGAAAGATGGAAAATTTGGCCCAAAAGTACAACAGATCTCGTAATGAATGGCCACCCTTGAAGCCTGTGGATGACAGTACGCTGCTCTGCTTCCTCTGCAGCAAGGAAGACAGCCAGCAATGGAGAAGGCACAGAGGCAGCACTAAAAACGACTTGAAAGCCTTAAGAAGGGAAAAAAGAACACGGCTGTGGGAAGCCATTTAACTCCATCTCCTCACGGCTGAGGAATTTCGTGCTGGCAGGACATGTGTCAGGCAGCCCTTGCGAAAAGCTTGCTCTGCGGCCGTTGCAATTTGCTGCAGCATTTGCAGTGATCTCAGGCAGTAATCGAATCTATTGGTAGTACTTCACCATCCATAAATCCCGTTGGAGCCTGGCCCATAAATAGTTACACTGTAATATGCAGCTGCATACAAGGCAGGAGCAAATGTTCCACATAACGGCTGTCGGCTCTAATCAGATTAATTGAGGAGTCGATCATATTTCCACCATTTGGCCGAGTTTTATTATAGCTACACCTCCTTAAGGAGACCCCTCACTGGTGAAGGGGAGACCACAGTAGTGCCAAACAGCTTCCTTGTAGGGGAGACCCAAAGCACCCCATAGTTGCAGGGGCTTCCCCTATTCCCAGAACCTTTTTGGAGCCATTTTGTAGCACTTTGTCACTGAGGTGGTCCTCCTCCATACTGGCACTCCCAGCAGGGGATAGGAAGGGATCGATCAGGTTTTTACCAGTGGCTGAAAAAGAGACAGACCTCAGAAGACAAAAGGCTAAGAGACTGCGAGAGGGTCACTGTAAAACATAAGCTTTGGGCGAGAGCATATCCTACATCCAGGGACACCCTTGTTAGGAGTTCATAGCTCATCTATCGCCGTGGGAAAGAGGACAAACCCCACGTGGGTGGCAGCTACGGTGGGTCACAGTTAGGTAAAAGCCACACCAAGATACAGCACAGCAGTTCCCAGAATAGGGCTCACCACCCCACCAGACTGCAGTGTTTAGTATTTACCAGCCTGACAAATTCACCTACGAGAAGCTGGGCTCTGGACCAGGAGTGGGAAGTTGCCAGTGGGAGTGTTCGGGAACCCCTGGTGGTTCATCACCATGGAGGATAAACTCCAAGGTGTTTATGCCACCCACAGCTGGGAAATATCCCGTTCCAGCAGGGCTGACCCTATGTTTTACAAGCATATGCAGAAGACAGAGCCTCATGTGGGGCTCCCAAATGAGTACAAACGTGTCTGGGTTTTGGGAGCACACAGACCCTTTTTAAAACAGGACAATCATCTTCCATTATCTTTCCCTCTCTCTTCTATTGTCACAATACCAATAGTTCCAATTCACTGGTTTTCATCAGCAATGATCTCATTCATTCACTCCAATAACCACTTAGCCTTCCACTGAATAGTCTATGCATTCAAGTGTTGAATTACTGTCTTGTAAAACTGAGGAGCAATGATATTAGCACTTACTTCCCATACCCCTGATTTGTGACAGGTGATATCAGCAAGGGAGAAAGAGAGAGACATTTTCCGTAACAAGAGAAAAATGGCCCGACAGCCTTTCCTTGCTTTTCTCACTGTAAGATTTAAATATGATGTGTTTAATAAGGCGGCCTGATTTGGGACTCTTCCCAGCTGTAATTTTCACAAAACGTACAGGAAGGTGATCACCTTCCCACACTTCTGGCCATCTTTCTGGTGTCACTGAAATAGTCCAAAAGAGTCAGAAATATCACTGGGAGAATACAGAAGTATGGATGAGCAAGGCAAATCCTTAAGCCTCACCTTCTTAGGAAACCAGGCCAAGACTACTGAATTCTATTACTCAGAGTACAGAAGTTGCAGCCAAATTATTTGGTTATTAATCCAAATTAATCCAATTAATCCATTATTAAATGGATTAGATGTATCTGAACAAAACTGACGGTCCACATGCAGCTTGGATCTTCCTTGGGTAAAATGAGGGATAAATTTCCCAGTGAATTCCACCATTCAGAAAAAGAAAACCCCACTGCATTACTGGCCTCAACGCATTTTCTACTGCAACAGGTTCGTGCCATGCCCATGCAGACAGTGCTGATCCCTTTTATAATTTCAGACGATGCAAGTTTCACGTGCCATCCTGCCACCACTTCTGATCTGAGTGGGAGACGCAGCATCTACATTGGACAGGTCCGTTTTCAGGTGTGCTCCGACAACTGGTCTCCTCTGTCTGATCAGCTCAGGGCAGTACCTCCACACCACTTTTGAAGGCAGCTCCACTAGCAACTGGGAGAAAGCCTCCATCCGCTTGGGACAATCAAAGGGTTGGACTTATGCCTACAGAGTCTCTACGTGACACCCCGCCAATTCTCTAAGCACCATAATTTCAGCAAAAGGAAAGAAACCTAGAGAACTGGGGCTGGAGGCAATGCTTGAAAGCTGCTCAGGTGAGACAGCTCATTCCAGTGGATGTGCCTTGCCTTGGACTGGGACTCAGCAGACAAATCTCCTTCCTCTGTCTGCAACTGCCAAGCTGGGGCTCCTCCAACAGCTATTTGGCTGCTCTCTGCTTTGGTTTTCTCCCATTTCTTTTGCTCATTTTTCAGCATCTCTGAGGCAGGGTTTCTCACTATTTCTTGGTGTAGCACATCACATAGGGACCCCAGTTAGAGCTTGATGTGCAAAGACACCTCTTCTGCATTTGCTGTGCTGCAAATATTAATATTTTTACACCACTTTCAAAATGCTCAAAAGCTGCTGAGGAAGAACCAGTACCGAAAAAGCCAAATGTAGAAATACAGAACTGAAAGCAATGCAAAATTAATACTATGTCTCCAACATTATGCCTTCCAGGTCTTGTGAGAGAATATCTGGGGGAAAAAAAAGAGTCTTAACAGAAGTTCTTAATTTCTCAGACGAAGGAACATCTGAATCATTTCTCCTCTGATTAACCCATTAGCATCCTGCTCTGCTACTGATTATTCCCTGTACTTCACAGTTGGGAGGTACTGCCATGGCAATGAGATGAGTCTTGGCTGGATCTGTCGCTGTCAGGAAGAAGGCAATGTCCCAAATCTTACAGATAGCTGCCAGCCTTTTTGCTATTGCAAAACTCCCCTCTCCCTGCCGCTGGCCTGGCCTGCCAGCTCAGCTCAGCTAGAGAGGGGGAAAAGCTGGGCAGACAACGCCGCTGCTCCCAGGCAGCATTGCCTGGTCCTAGAAGCTTGGAGGAGATGTGCTCTGTGAGGGTAGGTCACAGGGAACTAGACTCAGATGCAGTATTATGTGTTACTATGTGGACCACAACCCTGTCCTGTGCCCACATGTAAGCCCACCCCATATAAATCCCAAGGAGTACACAGCCCACCAGCAAGGAAACTGGCACTGGCTCTTTAAAAGGACCATGAAAGCTCGAGGCACTTTACTTAACCACTGCAAAGGTCCTTTGCCTGTATGGAAACCGAGTTATAATGAAGTGTACCATGTTTGCTGGCCAAGACCGTCGGAGAGCTACTAAAAACAGCAGGGATCTCTTGGCCAACAGCAGGCCAGGCACCCCAAGAGCCCCACTAGCTGTTGGGCACATTTTATTCAGCTCCAGCTAAATCACTGGACATAGTCTTTCGATATGACACAGGGCTGGGAGCCTCACATGGGCACAAATATAGGGCTGGGAGAAAAGACAACACACAGAGAAAAATCCAGCTGGGAGTTTGCAATGGCTGTGGGAAGGAGAAAAGCTCCATCCTTCAGGAACCTACAGAAGGTAAACCACCCTGAATTGTGATCTTCTTTAAGTGAGCTGGAAGTAATAAAATTCCCCCTATCTTTGCTTTCCAGAGAGGTTTAGTACTTGCTGTTTGTCTCCCTGACAGCACTGGGATGGGAATTCAGGCCCCATGACGTGGCCACTGGGCAGACTTGTCTTGCCCCCAGAGCTCAGAAAGGAAAGGTGTGCCAGACCCCTGTTAAACTGTTCCCATTAATTCAGCAGCCAAGCGTTTGCAGATGATACTGCTTCAATGTACTGGGTACCAAAATCCTGTTTGTACATATTTTCCTAGCTCTCCCTATGACTTCAACCCCCTTACCAGACTGCCTGGCTGTATTTATGTCTTTGCTTTTATCCTCATCATACCACTGTTTCCCATTAGGTTCTTTTTCTCCTTAATTTGAACCCCAATCATGCAACATACAACGTACAGCTTACTACACATTCGTGTGGCCCCAGAGACATCATTAGAAGCAGACTTAGCTATCGCTTGCTCTTTAAAAACCCATTGGTAGTAACGTATTTTCAAAATGAAGTGAGCAGAAGCACCTTGATTTGGACGATGTTCAGCTTAAAAATCCATAAAAGGAGCCATGGGGGATTTGGGGTATATTAGGGGGTGTTGTTTGGTGGGGTTTTTTGGTTTTGTTTTGTTGATTTATTTTTTTTTTTAAAAGAGAGAGGAGTGTTCATCACTTTCTGGAAACCCCAAATTGGCCTCTCAAAATCACTTGTGACTACTGAAATCCTTGGCCAATAAATAACAATTACCATCCTCATTACTGAGCAACGATGACAAGGAAAGTGGGTCTGCATCAGAGCACACAGAGGGGAAGAGCAACCCTCAGCCGCTGAAGCTGCCAACACCACGTTCCTGCTGGCAGATGTCATCTTATCCCATGAGCTGCCACTGCCACTTTCTGCTGGACTGTTTTCTTCAGCTGTCTAATCCTGAGCTGCAGCAAACGCACAGCTCCTCTCTCCCAGCGAGCAGACAGACCTCAGGAGCGAGTGTTCACAACTGCGTTGCGGCTTTGGGTTTCTCCTTCCTTTTGAAGGGACAGGACCGTGGGACAAAACACACTTGTCAAGTTAATTAGGAATTGGGGAATGTCAGTTTTGACCTCTGCTGTGAAAAAGCAGATCTGCTATATTAGATATGCTGGAAGTAGGGGCAAGGTGCTTTTCAGCATTCACCTCCCTCGGGCAGAGAAGCAAGTGTGCTATCCAGGATTAGCAGCATGCTTGTATTAAATGTTAAAGCCTACAGCAGACTGAGAGACTTGATTACAGTTCTTCTTGAAATACTTTTAAAATTATAAAAATGCTATACGAAAACCTTGTGGAAATTGAACCTTTCAGAAGGGGAGATAAAAACTTTGCCTCCATAATGGCAACAAAAGGGAACTGTAAGAAGTGAAAAAAAGCCCAAAAAGTGATGCAAAGAGAAGGTGGCAGGGACCGCATCCACACTGGAAGCTTCCTTGGGGGCATCTCTACAGTGATGTTCTAAAGGATCATAAGCCCCATCTAATTTTAAAAGAGAGTGAGTCTCAATTGATTTCAGATCATAAAAAGCACAAGTGGGAGATACTCCCAACACCAAAAGCAGCAGGCACAAAAAAATGACATTCCAGCCTCAAATCTCACAGGCTGGTAACTAAGGCATTATTAAATGTACAGCAGCCACCCCTCTCNTTCCATTTCTAAATCACTTCCATTTCTAAATCACTTCCATTTCTAAATCACTTCCATTTCTAAATCACTTCCATTTCTAAATCACTTCCATTTCTAAATCACTTCCATTTCTAAATCACTTCCATTTCTAAATCACTTCCATTTCTAAATCACTTCCATTTCTAAATCACTTCCATTTCTAAATCACTTCCATTTCTAAATCACTTCCATTTCTAAATCACTTCCATTTCTAAATCACTTCCATTTCTAAATCACTTCCATTTCTAAATCACTTCCATTTCTAAATCACTTCCATTTCTAAATCACTTCCATTTCTAAATCACTTCCATTTCTAAATCACTTCCATTTCTAAATCACTTCCATTTCTAAATCACTTCCATTTCTAAATCACTTCCATTTCTAAATCACTTCCATTTCTAAATCACTTCCATTTCTAAATCACTTCCATTTCTAAATCACTTCCATTTCTAAATCACTTCCATTTCTAAATCACTTCCATTTCTAAATCACTTCCATTTCTAAATCACTTCCATTTCTAAATCACTTCCATTTCTAAATCACTTCCATTTCTAAATCACTTCCATTTCTAAATCACTTCCATTTCTAAATCACTTCCATTTCTAAATCACTTCCATTTCTAAATCACTTCCATTTCTAAATCACTTCCATTTCTAAATCACTTCCATTTCTAAATCACTTCCATTTCTAAATCACTTCCATTTCTAAATCACTTCCATTTCTAAATCACTTCCATTTCTAAATCACTTCCATTTCTAAATCACTTCCATTTCTAAATCACTTCCATTTCTAAATCACTTCCATTTCTAAATCACTTCCATTTCTAAATCACTTCCATTTCTAAATCACTTCCATTTCTAAATCACTTCCATTTCTAAATCACTTCCATTTCTAAATCACTTCCATTTCTAAATCACTTCCATTTCTAAATCACTTCCATTTCTAAATCACTTCCATTTCTAAATCACTTCCATTTCTAAATCACTTCCATTTCTAAATCACTTCCATTTCTAAATCACTTCCATTTCTAAATCACTTCCATTTTTTGGAAATGTCTTGTATTCTTTGGCAAAAGTCTTCACCAAATCTACTTTACAGAAGTTTTTCAAAATATTTGCTTAAAACTAATGATGAACTTATTATTGCAAAAGTTTCCTGCCAGCATCATATTCTGAGAGTTAGACAAACCAGGCAGGACATAAAAATATTACATGTTCTACCTGTTAATCAAGACTGTCCAGATTTTAAGTTGTAAAGTTATGTTTACCCACCTTTGACAAACCCAGAAAGTAAAATTCGTTTGCCAAAATGAATGGGTAGAAAATTTCAGATGTGACCATTGCCAAACAAAAAGGGTGGCACAACTAATTTAAAGAAGTCACGAGGCTGGAGTTTGTGTCAGGCGGCTCTTGCGCAGCAGCATCACCTTTCAGGATCTGATCTCTCACCTACATCAGAGCCCCTAAGACTACAGAAGTGAAGACTTCTTCCACTGTCATTTAAACCATCCTTGCTACAAACATTCACCCAAATCAGCTTAGGCACTTAGGGTGCAGCTGCACTTGCTGTTCCCACTTCTGTGACCCAATATTTCTCAAGGAATAAGGTAGAAATTACCTTATAAGCCAAAAGGGTTAAAAGCCACAGCTGCGCGTACGCACGCAGCAGCCCACAGCCAACGGCTGCAGTTCTATCTGTTTAAGAGACCTGCTCAGGAGAGAGGAGTTTGGGACAAAAATATTTAATAAAAATAACTGAACTACCTTTGGGGCTAGCAGTCTTCGTAAAGTATGTCATCGGCCTCTCGCTGGCAGCTCTGAAGTCATCTCATATTGCAAAGCAACTGACTTTGACAGAAGTTTAACAAGCAGGAGAAAAACCCTCAGGGCTGGCTATTCAAGCAGAAGTGGCTGAAATTGAAACCTTGCTAATATCGTACTCTGTAGGTGGACCTCCAAAGCCCCGATTACATGCGTCTTATATGAAATAGCAACTTTAAATGTAATAGTTAAGAGAACTGCAGGTGGAGGTAGAGGCAGCTTGCCCTGGCTGCCAAACACCAGGCACACAAAGCTTTCGTAAGGTGTTCAAGGTGCTCAGACACTCCCTACAGCCAGAGAGTCCCCTTCAGGGGTCCCCTTCAGCCCTTGTGCTCTGACATCCCACCCGATCCCACAGGATTTCCATGTCCTGGATCCAGCAGCACTTTCTGTGAGAGTCACCATATATCTCCTGCTAACCACCTCTGATCTCATAGGTCACACGAGGAGCAAAATTACATTCTTTGAGCATCACCGTGTCACTTGCCTCCCTACAGCTAAATAAGGGGTGCAGAAGCAGTGGGCTATTTAAAGAAAGTCAGTATAGCTACTTGTCAGATCCTGGAGGAGCGACATTACATGCATATATGCATCACTGCTCCCCAAAAACAGGCTTGCACCCATGAGCAGCCTCAATGGGAGGATTTCACAGTGCTTTACCGAGGTATGTTTTCACATGCAGAGGTGCTACAAGCACAACACAAGAGGCCAAGCTCCACCACAGCTAGTTTTAAACAGCTTGGCCAGGTTTATCCAGTCCATTGCTGGCAGTGGCGAGACCTTCCTGCCTCCTGTAAGAAGCACCTGGCATCTCACTGTCGGCTCTGGCCCATTAGTCTGCAGCACCACCAGTTGGCGAGTCTCCCCTCTCCCACTAAAAGCATTAAAGGGGTCCACATCACCTTCTCATGACATTTCTAAAAGGAGGCTCTGACTGGCTAGAGGAGTGTGAGGAAACTCTGCCTGGCCCTGCCTGCAGCCTCCTTTGCCTGCTGGTTGGAGGACACCTCTCTGGCGGCGGGCCGGGCACTGGGAACAAAAATCCTGCTGGGCTAAGAGGACACAGTGCCATCAGAAAGCATCTGCTACGGCTATGGAAGAACACAAGTCCATAGACGACATCAAGCTGAGCACCTCGATGGCTGGGAGGCTAGAACAAAGGTGTAGTGTGGCTATAGAGGGGTGCTAGAGCATGGGGAACACTGCCATCAGATACAGTAGCCTCAAACCCCCAAACCTCCGAAGCAAAATGTCAGCGCTATCTCTCCATGTCAATTCTTTACATACAGCCACTTCTACCGGTAGCAATAAACACATTAAGAAGGTACACAGGATGCTTAGAAACACCCTCACGGTGATTCATGAGAAAGGAGAAGCTCAAATGCTTTACACTATTTTGTGTCCACTCAGATAACCACGACACAGATTATATACAAGATATTTGTGTGGATCTCTATCAGGGCTTAATAAGCCTTGACAATGCTACTTAGACTCTTTAAACAGTTTCCCGGGATACGTACAATGCAATCATTTATATAATAGCGCAGTCATAGCTCTCTCCCCCCAAAGAATATGATCTTCATGGATATGATTCAAAATGCACAAGTATTATCCAAAACCTACATAGGCTCCACAAACCCAAAGTATTTACTATTAGACATGGAAATAGCTGAAAAATTATAGTTCCTAAAGCTTCGTTCTTGCTGTCTCAGGGTTTGCATATGACTGAGCTACACTTAAATTCTAATACAACAGCAGGACTCATGCATGCGATTAGAAAACAGGGTGTTCTGATGTATCCAGCATATTTTGGAGTGTCTGGGCATTTAGCAATATTTAAACAAATGCAGACCGCATGCTTGGCAGGGACAAGATTTCAATGACAAGGACAGAAAACGTATAATCACAGAGAGCGATGCTCACATCTCCAAGCTTTGGGTCTTGAAGGCTATCCATACCTCCTGTCATCAAGAAGAAATCTTACTGATGGCCGAAGAGAAAAAGAGGTCTAGATTGTGACAGTGACAGATTTCCTAAAAACAGATACAATCTTTGAGTTTTGAGAGATTTCAAGCCTAGACCATCCCTAACAGAAATCAGCAGAAATTAACCCATATCATGTTAAGCCTGGTGATTTATCCCACTAGCCAGTTTGACCTTTAGATCCTGGGCTGACTCAAGACCTTCTGGAGCACTTTATGTCAAAAATGAGAGGGAGGAAAAAAGTGAAAGAAGAGAGGTTGATGTCCCATATGTCACATTGAAACTTTGCAGGCAATGCAGGTATGTGGGGACTATATGCCATATACTTGGCTATCCTTTAATGCCCTTCCCAATCTGAAGTCACTCCATCTCCTAGTAGATTAAAATGAGACCCAAGAAAGACACAGTTCATTTTAAATGGGCAGTAATTTAACTTCTCTGCTGCACGCTCCAGAGAGGAAGGGAAAGGCAGGGAATCTCTGCAGCTCACACCCAGGCTGCAGGGGCCTGAAGCCACAGGAATCTCAACTGCCCAAAGCAGCACCAAGGGGATTTTAACCTATGCAGTGTGAGAGAGCGTGCCGAGATTAGCATCTTATGCAGTGCCTAATCTTTACATTTAAAACCACATAGTACCCTTCTGAGCCCATCAGCTAGTGCTTTCCCTGGCAAAGAGTCCTGCCTGGTGGGGGATTTGATACGCGCATTCTGCCTCAACCACAGCCTTTCCCAAAGGAGCTGGGCAACGGGAGCCAGGCGCAGCCCTGCTCATACATATTTTGGTTACATTTAGCCAGGCACTTGCATTTCAGAACCTGGTTGCTCCGTGTTCTATAAACTGGTGCTCATGCAGAGGAAACTGTGGTGCCAAAAAAATTATCAAAAGCTTTACAGGAGAGTGGAAAGCAAACTGTAAAGAGCACTTGGATGACACCGTTTCTTCCTCGGAGAATGACGGCATTGGGAAGGTGAGCAGCCTGAACATGAGCTGAAGGCAGCCCCCAAGTCATCCAGTAAGAGCTGAGAAGCAGGCACACCTTCAGGAAGCTGCTCCCTGCCTTGTCGGCCCTCCTGGAGTGAGGCGGGGGGCGGGTGTGGGGGGGTAGGTTATAGAGATGCTCACAGGCTCTCCAAGGAATGCCTTGTATGTCCCGCTGCCAGTTGCTAGGGGACGCTGACATCGTCTGGGACAGAATTAGAAAACCTTGAGCAGGAGGGCAATGCGGCACAAGTGCTAAGTCAGCCGTAGGCTATATGCGGCACACCAGTTGGTGCCTTCTTTCCCCTTCTTCAGATACTCATTCCTTCGCCTGCTCCTTCAGCGTGGCTTGACTTCAGCCTACACTGCCCTGTGACTGCTGTGTGCCTCTGGCTGCATTCAGGCTACCAATGCATTACGCAGCACTTGGAGGAGCCAAGGGGCGAATCCTCCCTCCAAAACACACCCATTGCCTCCCTCAAGCCCACAGAGCCCTTCTCATTTGTGCACGGAATCCAACCTTTGCGCCATTATACAATGCTGTCTCCAGTGTTCATCCATCATCGCCCTATTTCTTGCCACCCCATGGTGCCAGCCCTGACTGTCTGCTAGTCACGTTCCTGAAGTCACCGCTAAGTCTCCTCCTGTGCTGTGCCCTGCTCCCAGACTGCCTTCCTGAGGACAGGGCACCCTTGTTGGACCAAGACCCCTGAAACATGCTGACCTAGCCACTTATCAGGCCTGACTCTCTTCTGCACAAGCTTCCACAGCTTATCGGGGCGTCCTGCAGCCGCGAGCATCTTGGATAGCAAAATGGCTTTGCTTTTCTGTGCCTTGCACATTGTGAACACTGACAACGCTAAATCATTAGTAGATTAATTAGGCATCCTGTTGCATACAGTCAGCAATACAGCCTGAAGCTGCAATCCTGAGAGTTTGCTGGCCGTGGATCCCTGGCTTGCTACTTTAAGCCTGTGGTGAAACGTGCAAGAATCGAACCAGACAAGCAGTCCAGCGAAGGCAATAATCTCTCTCCCATGGCCAAAACCACAAGTTTAAGTAACGGAGATCACAAGGATCTCTGCAGCATCTTGATGTGGAAAAATTCACCCAGTCTCTATCAGTTCAAGAACTGCTTAAGGACAGTGAAATGGATTATATGTTCCTTCCAAATTTGTTATGAATTATAGTAACTCTGATACCCTTGATAACTGCCCAAACGCCCAGTTCCTTTCTGCATCTCATTAAGTTCTTGGCCTCAGCTAGTCCCCCAGCAATAAGTTTCATAATCTAACTGGTGTTGGAAAAAACATCATCCCCACGTGTTAGTTTTGAATTTCACTGAACCTCCCTTATTTGTGTTCAAAAGGCTTCTCCAATAACTTCCCTATGCTTCTTATAACTCTGGATAACGGGATCACTTCCCACTTATGGGGTGAATAAAGTAGGTGGTTATACCAGGGCACAGTTCCAAACCATTGCAATCTTTCTCAAAACTTGTTGTTTGCCAAATGGTACACGTACGCTTGCAATTTTTCCTGCTGACATTGCAGCCACCCAACCTTCAGAAAAGGAACACAGCAAATATTTAACAGCAACAGCTGTCAGATAGGAGTTGGTCACAGGAATGAGAGGACATGTCAGACAGCCAAAATGATAGAAGATAAGTGTGCACGGGACATGAGAAATGCTCCAAGAGACTGGAATAAGTTGACTGTCCTTACATATTTGTAAACACTGCCTATATTCTCAGTGTTACACGGCTTGCCTGAAACCAAACTCCCACCAGAGCCTTCTGAGTGGCCAACTAGCGCTTGATCTGACGTCCTGTGATGAACTCGCCAACAATTTCACAAAACAAAGCAAGGAAACTACATTCGAAGCAGGCACTCAAACAGAGATGCATTAAACTTGCAGTGGCCCTTTTGGTCATAGAGTAGTAGCATAAAAATTAGCATCACCTTGCCCAAAAAGGATCTTTTTCTCCGTGGCCTGCTAAACCAGCCCTCTGGCTGCCCTGGCTATCTTGAGCAGAGTGAAGGAGCAGAAGGAAACTGCTGGCCTAAGCTCTTCTGAGCAAACTTACCCTAGAAGAAACATCCTTTACCTTCTGACCCCTGCACAGCACTGCAGATAAACAGCAACTAGGAGAAATGTCTCTTGGGTGGTCATGATAGAACATGTGGCTTGGTGGGCATATCAAAAGTGTAAAAGGAAAATAAAGTTCCTATGCAGATAATGAAAAATCAACTACCTTGTTTTTAAGTTACTGGCAAAATGGGAAGTTAATTGCATTTCCAGGCATTTTAGACAGCAAAAGGCAGAAATCTCACAGGGAGTTCATTGTGAAACAGAGCAGCAGCAGCAGTGTTCACCCTTTCATCCAACTCCATGGCTTGCATGCTGCCCTGAAATATGGGAGATCTAGTATCCTACTTCACTGCATGGATTTAAACGATCACCTCCTTCCTCCTGGAGGAGGGCCTGACTCCCTCAGCTATAGAAAACCCCAAGACAGAGCCATCCTGTTAAAACTGGACCAGAAAGGCAGAGACTTCAGAGAATTGCACAGGGAGCGCAGCCCAGCACAGGAACTCCCGCTTCCATTCTGGTGCTGCAATCAATGCCACTTTAGCCTGGAAAAAGGAACATACTCCACTCAGCAGTGTCAGAATGAATCATGTCAATGCTCTGGATGGAAAACACACTTCCCTTATATTAATTCAACTAAATGCAGCCCAAACACATTAAAGTTTTGTGTTGGCCAGAACCACATCTTCATCAATTAAACCATCTGTAAAAACCAGGCAAGCCCCAAGCAAGCTGACCCCTGTTTCAGTGAGCAGCAGCACTAACAGGGCATGGTTTCCAACCAACAGCTTTCTCACTGCTGCATTTTCTAGGGCCTTGTGAAATCTGAAGCTCTGTCACCGTTCATTATGCCTCCCCTCAACATGCCGCTCTCCTGCAGGAGAGAGGCATCCATGCACTCCCCAGGAGCTGTGCACCCGATGAGGCAGATGCCAGCGATAATTCGCATCCCCAGCTGCTGCTGCTGCTTTCCCTTAGAAGTGGGTCTCGGCAAGTCCCAGCAAGTATGAGGGAGAGGCTGGGGGTTTGCTCTAGTATTCCTGCTCGCATGAAGCTGCTGCTAAAAGTGGAAAAAGAGCCTTCCTGCTGCAGCCCCTGGAAGCAGCTCTGCAGCCAAAGGCGACATGGTACGACACCACCACAGACCTGTGAATGGCAGCTCTCATGCAAAAGCACAGAGACACATCTCCTCTGCATCACCTGGGACAACTTTGCTCCCTAGGAACAGACCCGACACAATCCCAGAGATGTCTTGGGACACATCCAAGCTTGCCAGGCAGACAAACCCATGGTGTCCTGCCCAAAGCCCAGAAAACTGACCAGATCCAAATTCTTGTTCCAGCAATTGAAATAAGGACCTGCCCTCCTCCTTCTTTGCAACTGTTTACCTTCTCATCTGATCAATATATAATTATTTTGTGGGAGCTCCTTACAAAAACCTCCTTTTCTGGCAGCATGAAGCATGTTCAGGCGCTTCTGCATTCTTAGACAAGCCACACTGTGCAGAGCCAGCACTAAGGTCATGCTTCATTTTTCAAAGCCTGTCTTCCTTTTAAAATGGTGGCTTTCAGGCTTATTTCATTGCAAACCTCAGATGACCATAGACATGATTAGATCATCACTGGTTCTTTCCTGCAATTACTTAAAGTTCTCATAGGTGTAAAGATGCATAAAAATTATTTGAGACTATTTCTACTCAAGTTATACCTCCAGGAACCATGTCCACTGGTGGGTTTTGCTGAAGTTTGGTTTGCATAACAGGAAATATCAGCATCTCTGGAGATACCCTCATCAGGCCCCTCAGGGATGACGGCTCCTGCTAACCTTCAGTGGGGCAGGAGAGGCCACGCCATCACCTTCCCAGGCAGGCCAGCAGAGCAGGCCTTCCATCAAGCACCTTGAAGGCAGCCAGCAGAGCTCATAAATCAGAGGCTCTTTGTCCCAAAGCATTTACAAAACCAAAGGCAGAAAAAAGGAAACAAAATCTCTCCCAGTCTGTGTTCTCTAAAGCAGAGGCTGAGCCAAGGCTTCAAACTGTGCATCAGTATAGGTCTATTCATTCAAAAGAGATGACTCAACTTCCAAAAAGTCTCTCGCACAAGGTCATGTGCTGTAGCGAAGAGCTCTGAGCACAGGTTTTCTTACACGAATATGCATCTTTAGCCACTCTCCATCCCCTTTTCTGGTGTGCATTTTTGTAAGTTTACCTTCCTTAAGACACATTAATCTAACATGCAAGTGCTTGGATATCCTGCCAGACTTTGGATGCAAAGTGTCTGTCCAGGCCTTCAGGCTCTAAATTTCTAATTACAAAACACTCTACAGTATAGTTCAGGGGACAGAAATAAGGACCCCATTGAAAGCCTTGCACTTACTAGCACAGAACTTCAGGAGTCTGGAGAGTAAATGGGAGAGAGATTGCTGGACAAGGGAGGAACAACCAGCAGTTCTAGATTTTTCTGCAGAAGATCTCAACCATATGGACCCAGGGGAACCATCAAGTTTGAAAGAGGTAGAAGTTGTTTTGCTGTGCTAGAAAAAGTACTAAAACATCTTCTCCTGAACATTGTGTCTCCTGGAGAGCATGGGGGGCAGGGAGATCCATCAGGAGATGGAGGGGTGGAAAGAGGCACAGGATGAGCAGGCAAACAGGTGAAAAAAGGGGAAAACAGAAGTGCCTCCTTTGCCTGATGGCTAGTTTCCAATCATAAATACATTACAAAAGGAAACCTTTTGTGTGTGAAAACATAACATCCAGCTGATATCTACTCTATCAGGGCTCAGCTTATACCTAGGAGAAGAAAAAAAATCAAAGGAAAAGATTAAAGGAACCAATTTTCAATTTTAAACACAGTCTTAACATGATAGAAAGGAATAGTAAGAACAGCTGAAAGACACTCAGGGTCTGGGAGAGACACCTTGGCTGAAGGTACTGCAGTGTTTTCCATATTTGTCTGCTTTATTTTTAAACACCCAGAGCCTTTGCTTGATCAACACTTCCTTGTAAAAGAAGGAAGCAGAGGAGTAAAGGGCTGTGGAGAGAGAAGCAAATGAGGTTGGAAATTGATGATCTTCCCAGCCATGAAAGTCAAAATTCCTGCTTGAAACCAAATCCTCCTGGAGTGCTACGCAGGCATGGGGTAAAAGGGGAGGGAAGAAGTAAGATTTATTACTTAAGCAGAACTGAAATTCTAATGAGAAAAAGGACTATCCAATCCATGCCCGAATGTCAATGGCAGATCTGAAACCAGGTTTGTCCTGTTTCCCTCTCCTTTGCACACATTAAAAAAGAAAATACAGGGGAGGTGGTTGGGGTTTTTAAGGGTGGGGGAAGCCACTAAAGTGCCTTGATCTTATGAAGCCCTGAACTGTTACATTCCATTTATAGCTCGAGCTGGAATGACATCCCCCTTGATTAGCAAGCTGTCCAATCCAGCTGCATGTGTCAGGACTGTAGAAGGCACTAAGTGAAATATATATATGCCCTTATAGAGTTTAGCACATCGGGTCCACCTCCAGGGCACAGGCTGTAGCTCATTCTGACCACTGCTCCTCTCCCAGGAATCACTTTTAAGGGTGGGTTGTTTTTTTAAAGTTTTTTTGGGGGGCCACCTTTACTTTCAAGTTTAAGCAACACAAAATGGCACCAAAGAAGGACGTAAAGAAACCAGCGGCAGCTGCAGCACCAGCACCCGCCCCAGCGCCAGCACCCGCACCAGCTAAACCCAAAGAACCCGCAATCGATCTCAAGAGCATCAAGGTAAATGGATGAACGTGTGCTGATTGTGGACCCAAAGTACTCCCAAAGGGGAAAACTAGCAGAGTCCCGGCTGAGACCTGCAGCAAAACGTTGTGTGTGTTTGGTTCCGGTTTGGGGATTGCAGTGAAATGAATGAGTAACCTCGGTTGACAGATTTGTTGACCTGCCTGAGTTTTTGATTGTTTTAGTAGCTGGAGGGGTGTAAGGCATGGCGCATGATTTAACACAAAAGTGAAGCCTAGTGATTTCAAAAGTATTTTGGAGGGTGGCCCTTAGAACTTTTTACCAAATCAGTATCAGTCTGATCTGTTTGGTAAAGCCAAATTTAAAAGAAAGAAACCAAACCACCCACCCTGAACCCCTAAAGTAGGTGCATGAGGACAGGAAAGGGTTACTGAAACTTGAAATGCAATGTTTTCCCACAGTGCCGTACTAAAACCACACCTTATGTCGCACTTTCCCCTCAAATTCCTTTCCAAAGTTTTGCAAACACCTGATGACCCTTTGGTCCTGTGTTTTGAGATCAGCATGGCTTATTTTTAAAAGCAGAAACAAAACAAAACTGGTTTTAAAAAAAAAAGAGGGGTTTGGCAGTTTCATCTATTTTCTTTTCATTTGCATTGTACAACAAACATTGACAGAGACCATAGGCTGGAAAGCCACGGATGGAAGCATTTCGAGTGATTTCCTCTCACCTTTACATACTTGCTCAGAATTTGCAATTTGCTGCAAATTGAAAGCAACAAAGAGAAACAGTCTTTCAGAGGTTTCCCTCTGACTGCACTTCCATTTGATCTCATACTGTCTCTAGATTTTGCATGCCAACCAACACCACTGATTGTTGCCTTGACCCTTCAAAGAAAACTCCTCCGTGTTAGGAAATTCTTTACTTTGGAAAGAGGAGAGGGAGGTTAAGCGATTAAAGAGATGAAGAGACAGACCAGTTTCTCCATGCAGGACTATAAATAGTTATTCTCCACCTACCTGACAAGCTGATTGGTCCCAGGGCCAATCTGCTAAATTCTACATAAGGAATCATGCCTATTATGGAGAAAAGAAGGAATACAAAGAATCCTAATAGGACCTACTCATTTTCATCTCATGATGAATTCTGTTTCAGGTATCTGTATAGATATAGCCCCAATATTACAACTCATTTGTGAAAATTAAAGTAAACTTCAAGAAATTTCACTAATCAGTAGACAGTATTTTCTTGAAACAGTATGTAGCTTCTCGTGAGACTGAAGCTGAACCCACTGGCAAAGCAAGACAAGAGCAAGAGAGAAAAAAAGATATTTTGAAATACTTTGAGCGAGCATAGTAAAGGCTGCACAAAAACCCCACTGTTTTTGAGAACACTGTCTGAAAATTAGATTAGACCTCACATTTCACTCGTCTCAGAGATGAGGGGGAATGCAAGCTACATTTCCTACTAAATAATTTAATATGATTTGATAGCTTTCTATGTCCAGTTCATTAGGGGAAAATAGAATTTTCAACTCCAGTGATCCTAGCTAATTTATCTTTACATAAATAGACTTAATAGTATATTACCAGCTAAAAAATGGCAGGCTGCACTCTGAGGCATCTCTGCAGTTCACTCCTTTGCCCAGACAGCTCTCTATTATGGCAGGAAATACATACTGGTAGTACAGAGAGAACGCTCTGGGATTTGTCATATTCAGACTGATAAAAGATGATAGTCTGCCTAAATTCTTTTTCTTTTGAAAGATAATATCAGACAAAATATTTTCCTCCTTGAAGGGGAGGAAAAAATCCTGGGCTAGTATGACAAAACTATTCTTTAGCACTAACAGCAGCATGTAAGCATTACTATTCCTATTTGCAAATAAGTGAACATATGAGCAGCATGATGGAGGTTACAGGACTACCCTGCAATGCGGTGGGTGGCTCAGCCCCCTGCCCTGCCCATTCATCACTAGCATATATCTTTCTACAAGTATCTCCTCCACTCTTTGTCTTGCCCTTACCAGGCAAGGAGCAGGGTGCCTCAGAGGTGCTGCAAGGGTGGATAGAGCCCTCCCAGCCATGGGGGAGTCTACTCAACCACACAGCCATGGCTGCAAGGTGATACAGAAACCCATGCTGCCCACGAGGGTGACACATGTCTCCTCTATCCCTGACCATCTCCTCTCACCTGAGACCCCCACATCAGTCGAGGGCTGCCCAGGCAGACTGTGTCACCTTTGAGTAGGTGGGCTCTTCAAGAAGGCACCAGGAACAACCACGGTGCCTTTCATCCCACCTTGGGACAGGGGCAGGGACTGGACAACCTCCCAGGGTCCCAACCAGCCACCCTGGGTTATCCTTTTTCACCCTTTGAAAGCTCAGGCAGCAAAGGGAAACAATGTCTTCTTATAAGTGATTTGCCTGGAAGATGTGTCAGAATCAGGAATCAAAATTTTCTGAGTCTTAGCCCAGTCCCTTAATTAGCATTAATTAGTCCTGAATCCTTCCATTCAGCCACCAAAGTCCTAGCACAGGAAAAGGCACAGCACCATTTCCAGCAAAGCTTTGGAGCCAGGGAGTACCTAAAACTGAGCTTTTGACCAGGACTCAGTGAACTATCCTGTCCTGGGGCTCTTTGTGGTGATTTACCAGGCATGGAGTCAAAGCCTCCAGCACTTTGAACAAGGGCATCAAGTGGGCTCCTCTCCACTCCTCAGGGGAATTAGCAGCCATGCTAATTAGCTTGCTGCTAACGAGGGGTGACTGGGAATGCCAGGCTGCGATGCTGGCAATGATTTGGGGAGCCACACAGCAGGCAAACACACAGAAATGCTTTGTTAGATTTTATAAAGAGACAGCCAAACCCCTCCTAACTGTTACAGCTGGGGTGGGTAAGCATAGAGCTGCCTAATAAGGGTTTACAGCAGTCAAATAACCCACACATTTCACAGTGTACTTCATTTTAAAATGGCATCAGAGACCATAATATTCTCCAAACCAAAACAAGAATGTAGTTTACAAACATGGCTAGTGATTCTTTTGGAGGTACCCCTCCTCCCAGATGCCCTGCTTGGCCCATCTTCAGGGAATCTGGTTTTCTAAGCCTTTTGGGGTGCATGCTTTGAAAGTCAAGCTTTTTTTTTTTATTATTCTTTTTAAGAGGTCTCAATCTGGGTTCCTGCAAATGCAGGCACCCCAAAATTGCCTGTCACCATCAGAAGTTGTGACAGGCCTTTCACCCTCTTCTGTTCTTTCTTCCCCACTTTAAATTAACCCAATTAAAGCAAATATTTGGTGATTTGCTACTACTAATAGCAGCTAGTATTGGATTTTCTATTTTTGAGCACCATCTATTGACTATAAAACTGAGTAACAGGAATACCTAACTGCTAAAGACTCAAATCTCTACACTCAGCCCCTTCTCAGCTCACCTTAGCTTACAGTGCAACAACCCCAGGAAGAGAGTCAAGGCAGGGAGGAAGAACTTGTTTTGAAGTGGAAATTTAAAGACCCTTTTCCCCCTACTCAGGAAACAACATCAAAGTCAATCTGCTTTGCACAAGCCTTTCTAACCCAAATTTATATTTCCAGTTTTCCTTATCACTAGCGTGGCCTGGATTTAAATGGTAGGTAAAGTTAAAGATTAAATCATAACTGACAAGAGAAGACTAGGGTGATGGATGCACCTGAGAGTTACCACCGGGAACCAGCCATGATTAAAAGCAAAATGGCCATTTTCTTAAGAGACCTTC
Source organism: Anhinga rufa (assembly GCA_013400875.1). Lineage (NCBI taxonomy): Eukaryota > Metazoa > Chordata > Aves > Suliformes > Anhingidae > Anhinga > Anhinga rufa. Next base: position 40,423 of record VZTV01064236.1, read on the forward strand.
AAGAATTCTGTAGTCAAAACTGTGGCCAGGGACACTCCCAAAAAGATAGCTTATCTGTTTTGTCAACTTTCTTCTCCCACACAAGCCTGAATGAGAAGAAAAATGTTGAGCTGACGAAGAGTACAGCTATGGCTCTATGCCTGCAATTACTGGGATGAGACATTAATCATGAGGATGTCTCATGCTTGGTTTTGCAATAGAGGCAGTGGGAAATGGATAAACTTCATATTGCCCAAATCTGTTTAACTCAGACTCTATCCCAACAAGAATAGTGTAGGTTCTTTTTACTGGAAATCTAAGGGCTCTTCCCAGCACACGCAACCAGTCCTTGGCGCGAGCCCAGGCTCATAACATTAACTGTTATGTTTTGGGATCTGGGTGCTGGAGATGCTGAGTGCAGTGCTTCATAGGCTTCTGCTCTGCAGAGGGTGATTTGAACGTGTAGCACCCTGAACCTGATCTGAACCTGTAGGACCCTTTACTTCAAGGATACACCTGAGTATCCTCTCTCGAGCAGAGACAGAGACTGGGCTCTTGCAAGTATCCATGGTGTAAGTGATGCTCATTTGGTACACAAGGCTTCCCATGCTGGTGTTTTCAAGACTGGAATTCCAGGACACCAATTATGCCATGCCCAACTGCACATAAGCCACCTACATCTTTAGGGGAAAAGTAATTAAAAGCTATCAACTAGTAAAGGCTTGCTAAGGCCTTGTGTAACTGTGTGATGCATGATGAAGCCTGCTGCATGGAAGCAAACCTGTGTGATCATTTGCTTTTAAATACAGAGCTCTTAAGGCAGTAAAAAGCATTTCTCCAAGTGTCCTTAATTCTTATTACATTCACTACTCAAGTAGGTCATCTCTGAACAGACATTGCATTGCATATAACCAGAGAGAGATAAACTCACTAAAATGCACTGACAGAAAGCTTCTGGGCTGGAGGGCAAGCAGGACTGCAAATGTCAGCTGAAGCACTGGGAGAGTGATTACACAGCAGACAAACTTCATGCGAAGCTGTGGAGTGAGAACAGAAGCATTAACAGTAGATTTGCTCATAGTGCTAAGGGCTTTCTTAAGAACTGGCAGGTTTTTGCCTGAAGTTTTTGGTGCACGCCTTCAGATTATGCCCGATCCAGCTTCAGCGACGACGCCAGAAAGATTCCCTAGGACTGATATACCCATTGGACAAAGTCACCAGTCCCAAGTGCCCTTTCGGGTAGGAAGGGGACAAGCACAAATATGACTTAGCCTTAAGAGATGTAAAGGTGTCTATTTGACACCATCCAAACCAGCTTCCTACCACTTTGACGACTGAGATACTGCAGTATTCAGGATCCACCCTGGAGCAGAACAGCCCCAGCCAAATCCTTGCCCCCGTGAACCTCACCACTGATGCCAGACCCACCTTGCTGGCAGTTGCTAAATCACTGCACAGGTGATGCATGGCATAAAGGTGTCCCAGGACAAGGAACCTGGACATCAGACTCAGCTGGTCTGACCAAGACATCCCTTCGGGACACTGCTGAAAACTAGAAAGGAAAGCAAACAGAAAAGCCACCACTTCATTTTCTTTACAAAGTTTTCAGAAGAATTTTGCCTCCTTTTCTTCCTAAAGCGCTGCTAAGCAAGGAATCCCTCAAAAGTAGGGACTGTCTATATGTATTAGTAGACACTTTCTTATGTCTGCTAGCCTGAAAAATTATTTGGAAAAAAATTATTTTCTACAAGATTCATTCTTAGCAATTCACAGCTTTGGCAGCATTTTAAAAAGATACCTATAGCCTTTGGAGGGCCTGGAGAATGACAAACTTTAGTAGAAACAGTGGAATTTAAAGCAAATTACACAGAGGGTAACATTTCAAGAGCTCACAGAGTAATTTCTAGTGTTAACAGTGGTTGTGTGGCAGAGCCTTTCTCCCATCAACTAATAAATCAAACCAACCCCAAACCCCCTTAAAGCACAGAGAGACTGTAACAGATAGTAACAAGACATTTGAGTTTATCTTACATAAGGCAAGAAGAAGGTGAATAATTTAGCCAATGACAAGTAAAGAAAGAACTTGTCTGTAAGGAGATATGAAACAACCAAGCTGGAAACTTGCCCCTACTTCATGGAGGCTTTATTACATCTTATACCCATTGCCAAAAAGCACTTTCAACTGGCTGGTTTACCACATAGCACTTAAATGTCAAGTAGCAATAGTTTAAATAATGTTAATACTCTGACACTGCCGCTGGGAGGCATGTTAAAACAACAAATCCCTTCAAGAGCAGGGCTCCAGAGCCTCACATTTCCTCACATATCCTCTTGATTGTACACATTCATGCAAAACTAAATGCAATTAGAAAGGGATGCTTTTACAAATGAATAGACTAGACTATTTCAGTTGGAAGGGACCTACAGCGATCATCCAGTCCAACTGCCTGACCAATTCAGGGCTGACCGAAAGTTCAAGCATGTTATTAAGGGCATTGTCCAAATGCCTCTTAAACACTGACGGGCTTGGGGCATTGACCTCCTCTCCAGGAAGGCTGTTCCACTGTTTGACCACCCTTTTGGTAAAGAAATGCCTCCTAATGTCCAGTCTAAGCCTCCCCAACACAGCTGTGAACCATTCCCACACAACCTAGCACTGGATACCAGGGAGAAGAGCTCAGCACCAAAATGAGCACAACTGAACACATTTCTCCACATGAAGCTAATGAAACCTGTTCAAAACAGTATGATCAACAGTGCAGCTATAGCACATTTCACTCCCAGACATTCCAGAAGGGCACATTAATTAATCAGCAAGGCTCATCCAAAAGTTTTTGCACAACTGTAAAGCAACTGTGAAGTTACAGGCTTTAAAAGTAAACAAACTGGAAAGTTACACAGAATCCTCAGAAAAAATTCAAATTCATCTGTCTGCAGTCAAGTCCATTAAACTCAAAGAGATTTTGAGCTATTCTTCCAAACCTCATGGTATCTCACACAGGCAATATTCTCTCCTATATTAATGGTGGCAGTTTTTATTCTTTCTTCAACTGTATTTCCAGGCAGCTCTGTTCTCAAATCAGAGCTCTCTTTCTCAAGAGCTCATCTGCTCCTAATGTTTCTCTGCCTCATAAAAGACATGAGGCTAAATCCATCAGGCTGCTGATTCTTACTTAAATGAGAAGCAGCCTCTCTAAAATCTGTGGCATCGATCGCACAAGCTATCGAACCAGGGTGAGGGACGGGGGAACGACAACCTGCTTTTCAGAGGGGTTTGACAGCTGTGTAATCCTGCACTCAGTGATGTCTAGTAGAAAATATGTGCAGCTGTATTAATCGAGGAGCAGGCATTAACGGTGAGCAGATATCATATGAAGTGCTGTAGGCACAATCCTATCTTATCTCCACCCAAAAATAAAAAAAAAAAAAGCCATCTAGTCCTGAATAGAGGGCTAAATATACAGCCCTAGGGGACTCTCCAATTTTCTCCTCTCTAATTTTCCAAGACATCTGATATGTTCTCAGTCTCTTCTACAGAGACAGTACCTTGAAATACCTAGTAACTCTCTAATAAAATCCAAAGATTATTCCCTTCTCTGTAATTCACCCAAAGGGTAACAAGCAGATGGAGCATGAATGCTTTAAATCCCAGCAGCATCTTTTCTCAGGGCTTTTCACCCTGTCCAGACACTTACACATTTACGGTGAGCGCAGAGCGGCTGCCACTGAGCACGGCTGTACGCAGTCCCAGTGCCCAGCAGCCTAAATAGGTGAGCACAGCACCACACCGCAAAGGTCAGGGACCGAAGGCCCAGGAACTGGGGATTTGTTGGGACGTTAGGAACTTCAGCAAGAATTTGGAAATAAAGATTTGCGTGGACTGAGTCTTCTGCTTAGGTGGTGATAGAGTTGCATACAATCCTATCCACCCCAGCCTATTTAACTGGGACCTGGTCAAAATGCCTCTATCTAGCAACAAGAGGAATAGAAGGTGGTCATAAAATATAAAGGGAAAAGTCTTAATCTTCAAACCAAAACAACAAACGAAAAAACCCCAAACACACCACCTTTTTCTTTCGCACAGATAACCTTCCGGATAATAACTTTATCCATAAATAAGGGCTAAGCCAAATTAGAGAAATCCAGGTCCTTCTGGTCTTCCCATGTGTTGCAGCTCCTTCAATCTTTCATTAGTTTTGCTGAGGGTTGGAGGCAGGGAGGGAAGGGGCATTTATTTTTTTAAACCGAACTCCCCGAAATGTCAACATCTTCCTTAAATCCCTGAGACTCATCATGTCCTCTGACAATGTAGAGAACACTGCCAGGATCCGAACAAATATCAGACCACTGCAAAATACTTCTTTCTGCCTTCTGAGGTGCATGAAACCTCCTTACAGAATCAGAAAACTTACCTTTAATTTCTTTTAAGGAGTGTTTGAAATATTTTCTATACAGAGGGCATTTGTAGGTGTCCTTATGCAAAGCAAGCAGCATTTTAAGCCCCCAACAGACCCTATTGGCTTAAAGCAGGGTGATTCTTAATTCAAGTGAATGCAAAATGCCCACGCTAGAATATTTCCTCCCAGCAAAATTCGTCTAGTGCGCTTTTATTCGAGAGCCAGTAATAAAATGAAGGGCTGATGTGGTGCACTAGTATTTCCTCAGCTAAAATCAGATCAAAGTCTCATATGGTCAAAAGATCAATCAGTTTAGATGCAGACCTTTCTCAGTTTATACCTATTTGATAGCTCATTCAAGCCAGATGGCTAACCCAGGTATCAGTTTTCCATGCCCAAGACAAACGTGCCCCAATTATTTTCTGCTTGGCATCGAAAGTCTTTTGGGATGAGTTTTGTTGTAGCCAACCATAAAGTTTATCTGGAAGTAAGAAAAAAATGTTCAAGTAAATTAATCAGAGTTTTCATTTAAATTTATTTTTTTTTAATCGTGTTTTCAGGGGAACATTTCCCAGTTGCCTGCACTGGGGAGCAAGAGGCTAAGGGCAGAAGGAAAATTCCACAAAAGGCAACACACTGCATTGACCCAGGCAACATTTCAGCTCTGCCAAAGTCTTTAGAAAGCTCCCCTGTTAATGCATTGGGACTGATGGCCAAGATCTATATTAGCTTTCTCACTGCCTGAGTTCCAGTCCCAGCCAGTATTAATCAGGAGGTCTGTGCTGTGCTAAACCTATGTTAGCCAATTCAGATAAAAGCATGAACCCCCTTTTCTATGCAACCACACCTGATCATGGCTACATCCCTGTTCCCACAGGCTAATCGATTACAAATAGCAGAAAACCATAAGTGAGGGATTGGCAGTGGAGCATTCTTCATACTCAGTATATTTCCCAGATATTTCTCAAAAATTGTGAATTATCTGTTTGGACAGAATGTTTTCCAGCTAAAGTGGTAAGCTTAGAGACTTCTTTGCAGTTATATTTTTAATTTTCAATATACGAGGTAGGAGGCTAATGTCTCAAATCCAACCAAATATTTTGACTTATTTTGATTGCTCAGTTAAAACAAAACAAAACCAAACAAAACAAAACAGTAAAGTTAAGTCTGCTTGGATTTGATTCTTTCTTTCAGAGCCTCAATATACTGCAGAGAGACATTCACAAAGGTTATTCTTATCTTCAGGGTAACTAAGCAAGTTACAGGAAAAAATTTCCCTCACTAATCACATGTTGTCATTAGAAAACCAGGAGCAGTGAATGCTCAAAGGAAATCAATAGAAATTAGAGAGGGGATTTGAGTTTGCAACAGGGAGTCTGTTGTTGTCACACCACCATTCCCACCCTGGCTCCATGACACTCTTGACCGAGTTGAGGTGATGGGGAAAGGAAGACGTTTGGAGCAAAGTTTTCTAATCCTTTTAAAATGTCTCACAGCATCAGTTTGGAGATTTCACCTGGGCTTGGAGGATGCTATATGGTGGGACTGGATCTTTGCTACTGAAGAAGCTGCAGCCTCTACCTCCTGCAACCTACCTAGAAACTCCCCACTTGTAGTCCCACCATGACCCCTCCACTCTGCAACCCAAAAAGCGAGCATCCCTTTTCCCACCATGAACAGTCATCCTTCCAGGATGACAAAAAGCCTTTTGGGGGTCTTAGCTTCATGCCTCCTACCTCCATGTCCCCAAAACCTCAGCAACACCACCTCTCACCGTACCAGTGAGCTCTGAAGCTGGCATGCTGGTGCCCTGCCCAGCCCCAGCCCTAGAGGAAGAGTGTCCTAGAGAGCACAGGCTACTGTGAATACAAGTTTCCCACTGCCCTGCAGGATACATCTACACATCAGCCCCTGATGAAGCAATACAGTTGGGTCCAAAACACACGGATAATTTTTCCCTTTAAAATGTTCAAAATTTGGAAAATGCAACCAGTGCAGGAGAAGACCTTCACAGTCAGACACCACCACCGCCAACAGGTTAATCTTCTGCTCAATGCCAATGACTGGATCATACCAAGCAGACAAGCAGCAGCACCGCTCATCTAATGTTGAGTGCTCTATTGTCCATATAAGGGGTTGAGCAAAGCCCAGCAAAGGTACGAGGACCATCCAGCTGCATCTAACACAACCTGCAAGCCACGTGTAAAACCAGCCAGCGGGGCAAACACGTGGTACCTCTCACCCTCAATGCTCCTTGCTCACTGACTTTATAGCTTATTGGTGAAATAGGATCCTTCCCTATAAGGAAGTCTTGGTAGGTCTGGACAAGGAATATCTCCTCTTGACGGTACGGACCCAGAAAGTGCTGACGCGAATCGAACTTACTGCTTGCCACTCCCTGTCCCTCTCCAGCCTCCTAAAAATAGCCATCATAAGATGTCGATCAAGACGTGGAGCCTCCTGTCACTTTGCCCTAAGAAAGCTAAAGAACTCGCCAAGGGGAGGGACCGCTTCCTTCTGACACCTAATCCAGGCAATGCCGTCAGCACCGCCAGATAAATAAGGGGAAGAAAGGCCAGGAAAGCAGGACCACTCTCAAGACCTCTCAGCTAATCCCTCCTGCCCGTCTGCTGCTCTTCTTTTCCAACTCTCAACCATGGTGGGTCCACTGGAAAGCTAATGACTAGCAGCAAGCCAGTGTATTTGATATAAGTAAATCAGGCTTCTTGCTCTAGTTCTAGCGGGGGGAAGGACAGTCCAGAAGACAGTTTAGGTTTACTTGACTTTCCTCCTTAAAACTAAAGGACTATGTGAGGTTTTCCAGTTAGCCTCAGGTTCTGCACCAGGCAATGGTAGACAAGCGGCTCCTGCAGCTTCAGACAGAAGGGTTACAGTTTGCTTAGTGCTGTCTGCGAAGCATTTTTCTTTTTTAAATCGGACAAAACCTGCTAAAGTGGTAAAGGAAAATAGTAATATTTTTATACAATATCATAGTTTAGTTCTTTATGAAATAATATACTGTCAAAAACTAATTTGAAACAAACTTTAAGGGATTGGTCTAATTTCTATGTTAACATAAAAAAACCTGCTTGTTAAGCAATATTACTTCAAATGGTCTTAATAAAGCGGGTCTATACTAAAACAGTAAATGACCTGATGGTACGTTAATGACTTGTTAGTTAAGAAACTTTAGATTTTTGTTGCTTCTAGCCACAACCCTGGCTTTCCCTGGGATGCAGATTTTTAACGGAATCTTTAAGAACAGACCTGGTGATGCATTTTTACAAGGGAAGTTGCTAGTTTAGGTTGTTATGGCTAATTACATTAGGCAAGCCAGATGTGAGAACACTCAGCTACTTTGTGCTATTTGCTTTCTCTCAGTGCATTTTCAGCAGTACTAGTTCTCTTTTTTTCTCTCTCTCTTTTTCTTCCCAACTGCAGTCCTTCACTCCTGACCAAATTAATGGTAAGTGAAATAAAAGTTAAAGTTTAACCCAGGGGCAGGAGGGGGAAACATAATGGCTACTGGATGTTAAATATTCACTAGTCTTAACAGCTCTTTTGCTATCTGCCTTACTTCTGCACATCTGACATTTTTGCTGTTTTGGAAGATGACTCACAGATTGAGCTGGATGCTTTAGAAAACAAACAGGTTCTCCCCCAGCCCCTCCTTCCTAAGCTATTTTTTGTGATTGATTTCCTTCCAACAGATCGAGTTCTCCCAGGCGCAACAGGATGGTAAGTTACAAGAGAGACAATGTGTTTTACATGTACATGGGTTCAGAGAGGAGCTACAGGCTCAGAAGTTTAACCTTTACAAAAAAGACAAGCTAGGACTTCCGCTGGTATAAATCACCACTCTTGACTTCAGAGGAGCAGTGCTGACTTAGGCTGAACAAGAACCCGACCGTAGATTTCCAGTTAATTTAGCTGGGTGCTTTTGTGCTGCCCAAGCTGGGAAGTTTATGCCATGGTACGAAGAGGAAATATGCTGGTGTTACCAGCTCTACCTACTGAACATTTTTCAGCTGTGCTCCTGTACTGGCCGTTCACAAGGATGCTGAAAATGGGTCTTGCATTTGAAAGTCATGGGGGAAACAGGCAGATGAAGGACAACAGAAGGAGGGAGGGAGCTGAAAATTTAACTTAGCTGCAGTGACATTCCAGTTTTACATGAGCAGAAGATGCATGAGGCCTACATGCCACTTTTGCCAGGAGGTGTTGTGGAAGGGGAGGAAGAAAGGCTGTTTTACTGTAAATACATTAATGAAGCATGGGAATAGCGAATAAGTGACTTGCATAAACTGTTGCATATAAAACACAATAGTCTGGATATGCTGCAATTCTGGAGCATGTTGCTTTATCCTCTGTTTCACAAGCCACCAGCAAGTTCCAAAATTTATTTTATTTTTTTTTCAATCTCCTAGTAATATCAGATTAAAAATTCTGACATGAACAAAGATCCCCACTGAAGCTCTGGAAATCTAAGTCTGAGTGTTTTAAATATCCTAACAGATGCATTTGGGTTTTATTAAATAACGTAGGTTTAAAAAAATGTCAAAAATTCAGTAGCAAATATAGTAGACTTCTTACTGTGAACAAAGTATTTAGAATGGAAGACACAAGGATATACTAGAAATCCAGAGGGAGAGGAATAGCTAGAAGCAGGTCTTCAAAGAGCCCTAAACTTTATGAACACCAGCCTGCTCTGGGTTACACCATCAAAGCAATAGGGAGAGATATAGTGCGGTAAGTGAGACTGGAAACATTTCTCTTCCTGCAGCCCAAACACTCCTGGGTCACAAAGAAAATCATTTGGACTCTTCCTCACTTTTTAATTCTAAAACTTTTCCAAAAGGGTTGGAAGGGTTTATGGAAAAATGCCATCAATTCAAGCTGCTGGCATGCATAACAAAGCAAAATATTTCTTTCAGCTTCCCTACATATTTCAGATCATCCAGCTGCTGTAACGCTGTGATGACTGAACCAAGCAGTGGAGCAATTAAAAGCTACTTGAGAGAGGGAGAATTTCGCAGGAACAGAGATGTCCCACCCTCACTAACTATTTCCATCCACAAAGGCTGATGCACCAGTGGCTGACTAGTACCCTCCTCAGAGAGGGATTTTAGACATGCTTATTCCAGCAGAGGTATAAATTAGGACTAGCTATATTACAAAAAAAAAAAGAAAACACAAAACAGCCCAAACTAAAAAGAAACCCCCCACAGCAAAGATAAATTACAGTGAAATGCATGCCTGAAAGACAAAAGTGAAAACCAGGCTTTTTCTTCAAGCTGGGGAGCAGCATTCAGAACCTAGCAAACATAACATGGGATTTACAAAACAGAGAAGTCTCCTTATAGCTTTGCTAATAGCAAACTGACAATATCTTACACCTCACTCTGGCTAAATGTCATTAATGCACCAGATGAAAGATCGGATCATATGGTATAAATCACTACAGCTCCATCGACCTCAGCTGCTAAAGCAGGAGCCGATATCAAGTTGGTATATTTTAAGGGGAAGCTCTACACAGGTGCAGAAGGCCTTGATTTCATACCCTGCAATAAAAGCTGTAAGGGGAGAGGGTTAGCAGTAAAGGGTTATAGGTCTCTCACATCAGACAGTAGGAGGATTAGTTTCAGATGTATTAGATTACAGCCTAGCAGGCTGCCATCCTGTATCAGCAGTTTTACTGGGTGCCAGCAACAACTCCACTAAGGCGGTATATGGATGGCTAAAACAAGAACCTAAATACCTCTGCGTTACATGTCCCCAGCACAAGATGAATGAAGACATGATTTGAAATGTGGTTTATTACTCCTAAACCTGCCCCCAGGCACAAAGAGCATTCCACCTACACATGCTGTGAAATACAAAGCCTTTCTAGCTGCTGGAAGCGTATCGCAGCCAAGGGAAAGAGATTTCACCTGGTTTACTTGGAGCTAAAACACAGCATCGTCAGACACCACAGTGCAGAAAAGTTCAACAGCACAGTCCAAGATGCTCCTGACTTATGAGGTTCTAAGATAGCTTTTTAGCTAGTCCCTTGACTTTTGCCCCCTCCTCTTTTTTAAAAAGCACATTTCTTTATTCATTGCAACAAATACTTTAAAAATATATTAAGATAATTAACATGGAACTCTGCAAGAGAAGACAAAGACTGACAACACAATGAAGGCAACCATCTGTGCTGATTTTTGTAGGAAAAATGTCTGTACCCCAAGTCCTTGGTCAGCAGCAAGGGGAAAATAAGTCAACATTGGTCACTTGGCAGCACTGAAAGAAGCAGTCTCAAAGCGTACACACTGGACGTGGACTGGAATAAAGCACCACACAAGTATTACTACAGGAGAAGCCAGATATTCATGGATTTGTAAGATGCAGGGACAGACTGCAAAGGGCAGACAAAGGAGGGAACAAATGGGAGTAGAAATGTCATTGTGAGGGAGCTTTAAGGGAAAACAAAAGTAGAAGCATTTGAAATCCACCTTCAAGTTTCCCATTACCACTGTGTAGTTGAGATGCTGGGATTGCAGGCAGGACCCACCAAAGCAGGCAGATGTTTTGCACTGCTAGGTGCTTTGACAGAAGAGTCCCAGTCCTCTGATGGGATACGAT
>VZTV01064238.1:1920-13018 GCA_013400875.1 Anhinga rufa
TGTCTTAGAATCACAGGGTAATTGAGGTTGGAGGCACCTCTGCAGGTCCCATGGTCCAGCCACCCCTCAAAGCCAGGCCATCTAGAGCAGGATGCTCAGGGCTGTGTCCAGTCAAATACTGAGCATCTCCAAGGACTGAGACTCTACCACTTCTCTGGCCCCTTTTCCACTATTTGCCCATCCTCCAGTTTTCTCACTCTTATCTTTAAAATAATAAAAATATTTATCCTACAGAAATAAAATTTTAACATCCTCACAAATGCACATTATTAATAGTTTGCGTTATAAAAATTTTGTTTTAATTTTGCACTGCCTTCTATGTTCCCAAGCATCATGCCATTACTACCTCTAGCTTAGCATTTTAGAACTGGTCTAAATCACTAGCAAATTATTCTCTTGTGTAGATAAACATAAAACATTGTACTGCTATAAACTCTACTAAGAGTCACATGTTTGAAACAATGTTGTCTAAATTGCTAGCACTCTGCATATGAAAAGCAGGCTAAACTTGGCTTAAGAACACTTTTTTCACATTAACTAAAATTACTCTCAAGAAAAACAAGTTTAATTTCACTTTTGACTGATGCACAGTCAAAAAAACCCCAAAACACTCAAACTGTTGAGGTCCCTTCAAGATCAAAATTATTTCTTTCCCATGAGGTAACAAACAGATGATGCTGAGTGATGCATTCAAATTAGATTTGGGGGTGTGTGGGGGTGTGTGGGTGTGTGTGTGTGGGGGGGGTGGGGTGGGTGTGTGAGAAGAAAACTGCTATGAAGGAAGAATCAGACTATAAAGCCGATGAAAGGCATTTTATATTATTAACGGGTAAGCTTTTATTTTAAAAAATTCTGAAGTTATTACAAATGTGCATTTGCTTACTTAAAAAAGAGATACAAAGTTCTCATAATTCTCATACTTCACCTTTTTAACAGGCCCGTAGAAAGTGGCATTGAGGTCTGCAGAACCCATATGATGCTGGAGTGTCAGCTGTCGCCCACTATGTTTGGCTAAATAAAACCTGTAGTATAATTGAATCAAAAACTTAATACATAGTTCACATTTTGTATCCAAGAGGAAATTGCTTTAAACAGTTGCATAGACTTTTCATAGCCATTACAGACACTAAGAAACTTCTAACTTTTGCTTTTAAAACATTAACTCTCTTTAGAATTCTAATTAAAAGCTCCCAAAAACCCAAGCCTTATAATGCGACTTACATTCTCTAATTTTCACATGAACAGAAAGATATGTTAGCATACTGCTTTTCTTAACTGTAATGGTAAAACATATCTGTAAGTTAAGTTTAGAAAGTTTCTTCTTAAAACCTCTCTCTAAAAGTCTGTTTTAATACATACCTTCTAAATATTTCAAAAGCATGCCTGGGAGCTGGAGGGATGTTGCACTTTGGTGTGGCTGACTGAGTAGGCCAGTAACCTGTTGTGAGGACCCGCACTGTAAGATCAACACCACCTAATGAGACCTAAGGACAATTGGAAGAAAACATCCACTATTTTAAAAGAGGACCACGTCTCACCATTTTTCTACATCAGTGTAGAATGTACAGAACTTTCACAGACTAAGAAAAATAGACAATTATCTATAAAGCCAGACAAATTAATTCATCACTATCAGAGTAGATGGTACAGCAAAAAATCCTCCACGTCATTGCCCTCTGGCATTGAAGAGTGTACAGAATTTAACAAAATAAATTCTTAACCAGGAATGAAATGCCTGTGATCATAAACAGAACTCATAATACATGTAACAATTCTTTCCAAGCAGGTTTTGGACAACATACAGTAAAGCCAGGTTGCTAAATTTATAAACAGTTATTTTGAAACTGATACATCTACTCTCTGGAAGCAGAGAGTAAATACTGAATATCTAATATTAAATCATAGGGAGCCTTTCCTGCAATTTACCTCTGGACTGCAGTGAGTGAACAGTTACTCACTTTTACACACACAACCTAGCCACTTTCGGTAAAGACAGCCATTACCATAAATATTCAGCACTAGTCAGGAAACATTCTACAACTGAAGTGCTGATCTATAAAGTAGTTGTGTTAGTAGGTGATAAACATCTGGCGACCACTGAGGCATAATCCTCACTTAGGTATCTCAACTAAGGCGAGTATTATTAAACTTAAAACTGAGGTATAACTAATACCTTCAAAGAACACACATTATGGACAAGGAAAAACAAAGCATACTATATCCAACTTGTTAAAAACATACAACATAGAAATAGATGACATTATATTTTAGAAGACCAAAAACTGATATGAAGTCAGTAATTTCTACTATTAAACAGCAGAGTCGCATTTCCATGCACTATGGAAGAGTTTTTGTATTATGCATGTTGAATGCCTGCGTGCATCAACGAACTTGTGCCTAAGAAACTTCTGAAAAATCTAGGCAGACCGGTGGCATGCTATTCATACAGAAATCCCTTTTACTGAATTTCATTAGGTTTTAAAAGGAACAATTTGTAAAAGTATGTAAAGACCCATATAAAGGTTACTGCCATGCTTCTAATTTCATATCACCAATGTCATGAGGCTCACAAGAGAAAAATCAAACAGCCATTTAGACATAGAAAACTAGTTAATCTGTGGATTACCTAAAAAAAAGCTTCAGCAGTTTTCTCCCTCCAGTCAATGCAGACAGAAAGATACAGGAAATATCTTTATCTGGAACTGAAACATCTTAGCTGAGATGGCACCAGTGTTTGAATCTTTTGGTCTTAGCCAGACCAGAACACAGCATTAATTTAAAGTGCTTCCCATCATACATTATACAGAGCACTGAGCAGTTTGTGACTTGAAAAAGTTTTGGAAGTACTTTATTTTACAAGATGTCTTTTCAGCATAAAAGTGGTATGAACTAATGGAAAGTGCCTTGAAGTGACCTGATCTTTACAAAACTCCAACAAAGTTTCAGGATAGCAATTGTAGAAGTTAGGCTGGATTTTTCCCTAGTCTTCAGCTTTCCACTTACTGATAGCAAACTAATCACCACCTACGCAGTCCTTGGCTCTACCTGTATCTCAGGATATAGGATCCAGCAGGAGACTTTGTAGGTCAGATTATTTAGAGAAGAGCAGACGCCTGCCTCCTCTAGGAGACACCACACATATTCAAGCTACACAAATAGTTTAAAAAGGAGTAGAATGGACTATTTTATATAAAACAGTATCACCAGCAAGTTAACAGTAACATAAAAAGCCCCCAAATCTTCCTGTTTGTATTTCTTCTCAAATATTATTGACATTAATAGCAATATATATACTTCCATCATAAATAAGTACTCCAGAAATTTAATTAAAAGGCCATGATTAGACTGACCAAAAAGGCAATCACCAGACAAACCGCTGGTCTCTTGCCAAGAAAAATATGAAGTTTCAAATAAGGCCTACCAGAATATCTGTTAACATTTTAAAATAATCTTATTAGCTGTACATAGCTAAAAAGATAGAGACATCATTTATTAACTCGCTTAATATAAAACTGTCACATAAAGCACATGAATCTTTAACACAACTCCCCACCACGTACAAGTCCCACATGCTACCAAAAAATGGGAATGCTCTAACAAATTGTTCTTGAAATTAATACCTTAAGCATTCTAGAAGGAAAACATGATTAGCTTCTAAAGAAAAAGAAAAGGCAGTAGTAAAGCTGTCTGTCCCAAAACACCTTTATACCTAACGCATGTATGTTTACAACCTTTTCTGAAACCGCTTTTACAACATCCTGTTCTTTCACTCATGGTGATTCCCAGTATGCTGATGAGGAAGATTTCAGCTGACTGCTTCAAGACAAAGATTTCAGATCACCCTCCTGCACAACCAGGGACATTGGACAGAGTACATCCATTAATGTATTTCTGGCATTCAGATTTCTGAAACCGATTCAACCATACCCGATATACAAACTTACCTGCAGACAGGGAACTGTTTCGCTGTTTATTATATATTATTAAGTGCTACTGAGTATCAGTATATAAAAAAAAGTGTTTGGAGCAAGTAAACTGGTATCTCAAAATTAGAGGCAATCTCTCCATTATGCAATATTCCAGAGGTCTCCTTTTACAACAAGGTGTAACACTTCTTGACTGAAGAATTAAGTCTATATTTGGCAATTTGCATAAAATGGTACATCTGCTTTTACTAAAAGCATTAACTGCATCAGGAAAGTTAAATATGAGACGTTATGTTTGTCTGCATGCAACAGTTTTCTTGCTGTTAACATAAAATACAAGTCGCAACGAAGATTACCTTTAAAGAATGAGAAAGGGAAGACTGTGCTGGTGACATGGTGTTTCTGAAACCCCGTGGGAGCGGGCAGCCGGCCCCAGGGAGCGCGGGCACATCTGGCGGGGACGGGGCGGCCGCACATCTGGGCGGGGAAGGCGGCGGGCGGCTGCCCCCTGCCGGCCGCCCGCGGGAAGAGCCGCTCAGCTGGGGCCCTTCCGGAAGGATGCGGGTACAATAGAACTTGAAACAGGATTTCATGGAATGAAATCGGCACTGCTCAAGCTGTGAACCAGGCTTCGAACTGACTTTTGTATTTTGGGAAATACTAACGAAGTTTGTAAGATGAGAAACACAGTAAAAGAAATGTAATTTGAGGATGCTGTCAACATCCTTCTTTCCACACGCATATACTAACAAATTAAAAGCCACAAGCCTTGATAAAGGTGTAGGGTTTGCACTTAAGTAAAAGGACAAGCACCCAGACCCCCATTCTCTTACCCCAGTCGCCTGAAGATGTTGCCTGAACTCATCCATTGTTGTGTTTGAGATGCTCATGTCCCTGAACATTCCTTCCAGTTTAGATGTGAACTGACATCCACATTCAGTCTAAAATACACAAAACAACTTGTTGTGCCAGCATTATGAAAACAGAGCTTCTGATATGTGAACTACAAGACTAAGAGTTAGTTTATAAATCTCATAAAAATTACATTTCTCTACATTTGTTAACTGGGATTCCCCTTTGCATTACCTTCAGAACTTGTATGCCCTGTGCCTTCTAAATCACCAGGCTAGACAAGGTAGAGGGGTAACTGAGAAGGAATTAATGCAGATAATTTGAAATTAATGCTGGTAATTTGGAGAAATCTGATGCAAATAGGCTTTGCTCACTGACAGAATATGAAGGTCAAAAATGAGGATCAGTTAAGTTTGATTTTAGGACCAAATCACTCTGGTTCAAGAGTTCCCTAGCCATTTATCATGCCAATTAGGAATAAGCTGTGTTAGAACTTGCTTCAAGGACTGTTCACCTTTAGGTTTTACTTTCTTCTTCATCTCTTGGCCTATTTAATCAGTAAATTGAACCAGCTAAGGGAAATCTGTTTCTAGATGCCGATAAGAAGAATTTTTTTTCCCCCCAATCTATCTCAAACTACTTAATCAAAAAGGAATTGAGCATTATCACCCATCTGCAGACGGAGGCAACTAAAAAACAACAATGCATATGATAAAAAATTCTCCTGCGAATAACAGAAAATCTAGGATAAAAAAGTCTTGTCTCCAAATCCAGTCACTAGATAGCAGAAGTTGTCCTCTTATTTGGAAAGTCTTAACAAATTTTGGAGGAAAAAAAAAGTTTTCTTTTCTAGATTGCTCTCTCACCACATGTGCTTTCCAGTATTTTCTTTTCCTTTTATTTCCACAAAATTATTCAGAAAGGCCTTTCATATTTTCTGTTGGGGCTTTAAAATAAAATCTGTATTTTACAGCAATTGAGATGTACATTATCTATATATGCCTTATGTAGAAATAAAAGAAACCATATTTATGAAAAAATTAAGTAAAAAGTATACAGATACTGTCTTACCTTTAATTTAGATATCATATTTTTCTCAGAGTCATCTGAAACGCTTTTGTTTGTGAGAAGTCTTCTTGCCAAGTGCTGCTTGTAATAGCGTTCAAAAACATCTTTCTCTTGCATAAACCTAAATAAAACCATTGCCTTATCCAATATAGTTTCTACTTCTTGCTCTGTTAGCTGTAAAAGAAATAATTTGCTGGCTTTAACCTTCCAGCACAAGTGTCTTCTACAACCTAAATACTTAAAGTAATTCACAGCAAGCCTATGATCTAGCAGTAGCCTATAAAGAAGCCAACAAACATGGTCCAACATGTAAACAATGGAGCCAGAAGAACAGTACACAAACACAATACAGCGGAGAATGAAATACATCTAAAATGGAGGGAAAAGCAATTGTGAGGGAGAAGGGAGATGATGGATAGGTAGAATGCCTGGTAAATACAGTAAAAGTTCCTGGATAAGTTTTTAAGTATTTTTTTTAAAAAGCATAGATGGAAACCAGTATTAGGAGTATGAAAAGTTAGCTTGGATGAAAGCTTTTAGATGTTAAGACTCTTTTTGCAAAGCCTGCCTAGTGCCACAACAACTAAAATTATTGCTTATTAATAAATAGAATCTACTATTTGATTCCCAAAGCATAAGATTCTTGCAATAAGTTAGCTTTATTCAGAGCCACTGAAGCCTCAGCTGAACCATCCTGCCCAGTTCCAGGTGCTGTACTTCAAAAAGTTTCATGAAAGAAACTATAAGGTTAAGACCGAAGAAAACAGCTGTACTTAAGCTAGAAGAGACAGATGTGGTAATAGTCCTCCGTTATGTAAAAGCAGTAAAAAGAAGAAAACTGTTTCCTCTACCCAAGTGACATAATATTAAAAAGAAATTATTAGATATTGAGAATAACTGCCAAACTATGAACATATTTAAGGAACGGATACTTAAGGTTTCAAAGGAAGGGAGCTGCAAAATCTACTACAATCTAATTTTGTTTTTTGAGAGGGTATCTGCCAGAAGTAATCTAGGTATACTGCAGAGATGTGGGACAAGCCACACAACATATTGAGATCTCCTTGTGATTTATATTTCTGTAAGCTTAGTTCTAAAGTGTTATTGGCTCAGATGTGTTACATTTAAGGCAGTATTGCCATTCATCTTAATATAAAAATAATTCTTGGTAAAGTAGTTTAGTTTAATCTGATCCAAGTTAACAAAGAGAATGATCTTTAATTTATACTTACTCCCTTGACTCCTTTTTTCAGCTTATCATCAATAAATAATGAGAGGTACTCTGGAGACCTAGAGTTGAGGTTGAGGAAGTACTCAAAGTCACCCGCAATAGTCTGTTTGAAGAGTCGATCATTATTGAAAGATTCTTGAAGAAAGCGGTCAAACCTACTCTTCAAATCCAGTAAACCCTTAAAAAAAAAGTAAAAACATTTTCATTTATTTGAAGTTGCAAGTTGTAAAACAGTAATAATAAGTGAAGTTGTAGTGAAGACCATGTCTACAGTCAGAGATCCTGCAAAGCTCTCTATGTTCAGCATTGTTAGAAAGTATCTGAAATTTCATTTCGATTTATTAAATACCTATAGTTGCCATAAATCTCTTATGGAAGCACTTTTCAGATAAACTGGCTAAAATACTGGTGTCAAATACTGGCACGCGGTTTGCTGTAACAAGCTACTCGAAGATTAAGACAGTTTTTTAATCACCCTTCTTAAACAGGCTAGTTTAGGGTATTTTTAAATCCACAATTTAAAGGAGGTATTTGTTGTACTTGTTAAGTCTTTTCTATTTCAAATAACATTGACAAAGTCATTATCATCAATACAGGATACTGGAAAGATGAGGCTAAGCACCCATTAACTTCATCCTTTGAGCAACTAAGCAAGTCGGAGGAAGAAACATACTGCAACAACAGGCCTAATCTTGTTTTTTTTTCCCCCCTCTAATTTCAATCCAGGGACATGTGCTGCATTATTTAGTTGCACGTTTCTTACTGATCTTTATGAGTCACTGTGAATATACGAAAGTTAGAAACAAGCAATAGCTCTTCAGTTATCACAGTGTGAAGTTCATAGGCCTGAACTGAACCACTCTTCCTCTGAGCTGAACCATTAGATACTTGACATAGTTTTTAGGGTTTGCACCATCTTCACCCAGAGTTAAAAAAACTGGGTGCAGAAGGGGGAGCCATCTTAAAATCACCCAAGCACCTTGCTATGTATGATACACACAGGGTTTAGACTTAACTAACACAGCATTCAAGGCAGGGGGAAGAACATTTCACTGGAGAGTTAAATTTATCATGGATAACTGCTGCCCACAAACTGTTTGGGTTAAATGATCTTAAAGTCCTTGGTTTCTTAAGAAATTTTTTTATATGTGGTTACTTAAAGAAGCCATTCAAGAATTACTCAAGGAAGTAGTAATGTTTCTTAGGAACTCACCATCTCACTTAAAGGAATGGTCTTTAGACAGGCTAATTAGTGCGTATTAGAAATTTTAAATTCAAAGCAAATCCCACTATCTCTCTGTTTACCAAGGTTAGCTTATGCCTCCTCTCCAGGAGTACACCATCTGAACAACCTGGTGTTGAACAGGAGAAACTGTTAGTACCTTAAATTACAACAGAATTTCAACATCCCTTCAAATTATTACAAGAAGTTTTAAATCTAATCCCCTGGCAATGCTTTTGCAATCATCTCACCAATTATGCTCGGGGTTTGGTGATGTCATGTTGCAGAAGCAGTGCTGGACTATGATGAAATTTTTTTCTTGATGGTATAATATAGCTTCCTCGTCTGTCTTCTTACTGCTATCTAAGTCCTTGAAAGATGCAGATGAACATGGTTGAGATGAGAAGAGTGAGGTGGTTTCTCAATTCACATGCATTTTTATCTTCTTCCATCATGTCGATGGAAGTGGAGGATAAACCTGTTTGGGGGTTCAACTGTAATCAAGTATCAACCCCTTCCCTAGGACATCTTCATGAGATGGTTGGGGTACTTACTAATGGGCTGAGGATGAGCTCTGCCAAATCACATGCAGTATGGCTGCAAGTCCTCTTCAGCTTCATTATGTTATTTGTCATTGTAGCAGGAAACATCAATAGTATCTTTAAAATTAAGCTTTTAACTCTTTCTCAGTAAAATTTTTTTATGATACCTCTTCAGGTCCATTAGGACTTAAAGGAGGGAAAATTACTTTAAAGTAATCCAGACACTTGTTTTCCACATCACTTGCCCCACCCCCCCTTTTTTAAAAAATCATACCACCACAAATAATGTAAGAGTCCTTAATGATTAAGCCTAATAAATTTCAAAGGGAATTCTCTCTTCTTTTTCCTTGAGAGGCAATTCTTGTCCAAGCTTGGTAAGAACTTTGCTTCAGCATTGCCAGAAAATCAATAATCCAATCAAAAATGTGTTTATACTCAAATGGCTTCTTATAATAGTAACCAGTTCTAGCAAAGTTATTGATTTCAAACGAAACAGCAGAGATGATAATAGACATCCAGCATTAAATGTTTCTCACAAAGACCAGACACAAGGACTCCAACTACACATTTAATAAAACCCAGCAACTTAATCTTTAATGAATACACATTTTCACATTAAGTATAAAACATCCTCCACCTATTAAAAAAATTTCCTTAAAGTTCAATGAACTCTAAAGACTTTATGTGCAAATTTAAAACCATCTTCTCAGACACAATGGGAGAGGAAAGATGGCAAACGCTCCTGGAACATATTTTGCAATCTTGATAAATTAATGATACATACAATTTCTTACTGAGGGATGGAGAACAAGAAAGAACATTTTTATCTCCTAATTTGCAAAAGCGTTCTATTTCTGAGGGAGACTGAGAATGAAGCAAGTAATTTGTTATGGTTTATAACACATTCACCTCTCAGTCATAGTTAATCCTGCCATGAAATACTGTCATGTGATTTTTGTCTCAATAAACATTGATAGCTAACATTACATAAAATTAAACAAAATAGACTCTGTAAAGCTATTTGCCAGCAGACGTACAACTCACTCAGGAGGCAAATATAATTTAAGGCAACCCAAAAAGTTCCCAGCAGTTATATAATTAGCCAGAGTATGTTGTTTAATAAAAGCAGCTACCAAAAGCACGAAACCTGAGCATGTACTTTCCAAGCAACTTAGGTAAAAGAAGAGTTGTAAACATGTCAGAAAATTCAGAAAACATACTTTAAACAAAAGTATATATGTAGCTTATTAATAACAATCCCTTCTGAATCAATATGAAGGTTTACCTTATCATTCATGTAGTTAACTGCTGTTCTGGGGAACATGAGAAAGATGGANAGATGGAAGAAAAGAGTTAAAATATTTAACTACCTGAATGTAGTCAACTGGATTCTTTCCTTCTCCCTCTTCAGAAACTAGTGCTTTGCCTTGCTCTCTCAGGTATGAGCTCATGCACTCGCACATTGTCTTCAGACCATTTGGCACACGGCTAAACAACTTGTACATACAAGCAAGGTCTGTAAACAAGAATGAGATATTATGCAGGACACCCTCTGTTATACTTCTGTAACTCATTCATTTCACAGCAAAAGAAGACAGCAAAAGTTCAGCCACTTGTGCCACAAAAAGCATCCCATAACAGCTCAGACACTGGAATCTTGTGATGTCCCCTTTCCTTTACCCCTGACAACATGCTGACTGCAGCAGCCACAAAATTAAAAACAAAAGGTTGCATTCAATTATTCTAGATTGTCTGGAGCATGGAATCCGCTACTGCTGATCCCCAGGCCAGCAAAAGTTGATGCTTGCACTAAAGGAAAGTGCACTTAAAGCTTCAGTAACATTAAGTTTTCCAGCGGTATTTAAGAATGCAGCTTCCAAGATCATAATCCGAAAATCAAATACTGTGTTAAAAGTTAAGAAAAATCTAAGTTAAAGCAAATAGGACAACACTAATGAGATGCTTGTTTCTGTATTAAAAGCAAAAACTTGTAAAACTTGTAAAAATTTGAGTTTAACTCATATTTGTCTTAAAACGAGCCATGTAATTTTACACTACTTTGTTTAATCCATCTAAAATCTTGAGAAGTGGCTTAGCTTAAACATGGCTTTCCAAAACAGCAATCCATCCTTGTACATTTATGTGAAATCTTATCTTCACCATGCAGCGAGTACTTCCTCTCCAGTATTTAACTAAATCAAACCAAGGCCTATAAGAATTAAACTAATTACTGTATTTTATGAATACCCTTCAATAT
>VZTV01064244.1:0-18227 GCA_013400875.1 Anhinga rufa
GGGTTAAAAATTAAAAATACAGAATGTCAGTAGAATCATAAAGTCTGGCTACATGCTCATGTTTAGATGGCTAGGTAAGGACCTGTGGTACCAAGAATAATGGTAACACCTCAATTTTTAATTTGCTTCAAGGTTTTGCACTCCCTTTCCTTTCACTATTACCATCTTTGAGAAGGGATGTCCAACACTGGAAAGAATATTCCACTTGGGATGGTACCACTGTTTCNTCTCAAAACACCAGTCTATTTCATTTCATATAAAAATATGGTACATGAGAAACTTCTGAAAGTTGAAAAAAATTTCTTGTTCAGATCACAAGTATGGCCCTCAAGCACAGATGATAAGACATCAATCTGCATAACGTACAACTAGTCAAACTGAAAGCATATTTTCCAATTTCCTGCAACAATGACCCACATATGACAGAAGAAAAACAGTATCTTCTATACTGTTGATATTCTACAACTGCAAGTTTTGAACATTTCCTGTGAATTTTTTTTTTTAAAACAAGGCCAGTTTACAAAACATCTACATGATCAAGCCCAAGGCAGACAACAATTCCATCTGGAGTTCCACCAAGTCCAGACACCAAGTATATTCCAAAATGCACAAGGCTCTGCTTCTGGAGGGAAGTCTGAGCCTGCCCAGACACAGCCATACTGACTCATCCTGACTTACACAGCAATTAGACACCTCCACCTATGTGGAGGTTCTGATGATACCTGTCTAAATATTTAAATATTTTTCCTCAGTGCCTATGGTAGTGTTTAAGAGAAAAAAACCTCCTGAGAATTCAGCCTTGAGAAGGCTTTTAATTAATTAATCTAGGTATGGGATTTTTTTTTTAGTTACGTAAGTGGGTGCATTTAAATACAAAAAGAGTCAATAAACAATCTCCTCCTTTGAGCCTTATACCTCTTCGTAGTATCTACGCTCCTCCTCTTCAACTTCTCTCTGAGCCTTTTCCCATTCTTCTTTCAGCTTGTCCTGCTCCTTCTGATACTTCTCCTGTAAGAGGACCAAATACAAGTGAATTCAGAGCATTCTGTATTAGGAGTAAATTCTGTAGTATCTCCACAGTGAAAATGAACCTGTTAAGAGTGGTTTAATCAGAAATAGGATGAAATAGGAAGATAAAAATTTGAAACATGTACTGGTGTAAAAAAAAAAAATCTTTTCCTCTTCTCCCCACCTTCCCACTTGTTTCTAGCACTTATATTTAACATCTTCAAATCATGAGGATCTTTTAACATACTAGAAGTTTAATTTGTTTAGAAGTTTTGAAATCTTTGGTCAGAAATTATATTTATGCCCAACAATTTCAATAATTTCTTGTTTATTATACAGTATTAAGAGTTCCAAAATCTATCGTACAACCCAAACCACTTGGGCATGGATTTTACATTAATAACTTTAGCAAAGTAGCATATAAACAAGCAGGTTTTGCAGACACTGGTACTAATTTAAGAGAGATTCCAGTACAATTTAATGAATGTACCTGTGCAAGTGTAAAAGATAAAAGAATAGTGTGTAAAGTTTTGAAGAGGGTAAGCTTATAATTAACTAAGTAGTTTATTTTCCTCCTTGATGGAATTAGTTCTTGAGAACTGTTTTTACCCAGTTTTGCATGAAAAATTATCTCAAAGAGATCTTTAAAATTGTTTGATAGAACTGGTTTGAATATGGGGAAGAATGGTGACTTCCATAACCCTTTTACCCTAGTTCCAACTTCTGTTCAAATTAGAAACCACATCTGCCTAAGCCAGAAGAGATGCATTCACTATCGAGAGAACACCCACATATGCCAGAAAAATTATGGTGAGAATTTTACACCATTTTAAGAGGAAATAACCTTATCAGCTAAAAAGAAATAATCTCAAGGAAGCAGTAGAGACACACAGAAGTCATTCTTAAAAGATTAAAAGACTCCATTTTATTATTCTCCATCCTTTGACAGTTGTTTGCTCTTCTGTTACATGGAGGAAAGATATGATTTCTTTGGGACCAAACCTAATCACAGTTTCAAAAGACACTACTGGGGAAGTAATGTTCAAGTTCTCAGGGTGACTGCACTTCTCCCAGTTAGGACACAAACCCAGACCTTTTACAACTTACTCTACCACTAGGCAAAAGTGGTTGTTTTGATGAAGTTTCCCCCCCTCACTAAAAGACCCCAAACCCTTCGTGTCCAAATTTAGCTTGATGTTTTCCAAGAAGAACCTGTGAACAAAGCAGAAGTCTACAAAAATTTATTAAGACCATCATTTTAAAGATGAGTTGCATAAGCATCAGGGTCAGCAAAATACCAGTCTCATGAAAGAGGCTCCAAGTAATTAAGTCTCACAGTCTATGCACAACATACTTTAAATACAGCTGAGGATCAACATTTGGTTTAACTCTGCACTGGAATGTAGAACTAAGTCCTTATGGTCTTTCCATGGAGTGGGGAAGGGAGATGTTAAAGAGTGCCCAAACCACAGAGAATGTGTGTGTATGCTCATGTTCCTGTTCATCTGCTACAAAATTCACTCAAGCATCCACAGAGGATGTGGAAGACATGACATGAAATGACCAACTTTGTCCAAAGGGGCAATTCAACGGCTGAGCCACACAGTGGAAGAAATGTAGTTTCTTCCTTACCTGAAGCAAGCGTTCTTGCTCATGCTGCCACCTTTCCTGGCGCTTTCGTTCTTCTTCTGGATCCCAGGACCAGAAATTGAAACGCTTGCGTGAAGGAAAACCAAGCTATTAGACCTTAACACTGTACTACACAAGGCTACCAAGAAAGCTGCACTTCATCTGGCCCACCCCAGCAGTGATGTTAAAATCGGAAATTGAGAACTAGATAATGGTTCTCTCAGTTAGCAGGGATTATTTGTAGCTTCATTGACACCTGGGATTGCGCACAGGTATCTGAATGATAAAATAATCATTTGGTTTGCACAGAAAGGCTTAGGAAAATTCAGCTAGAGGGGAAAAAAAAGAAAAAGATCTGAAAGCAGGCTCTAAGCAGCACTGAACAGAGATACCTGCAGGTAATCAAATTTAAAGAAAATCCCTATTTTTCTTTTCTATAATCTTTTGTGCAATGTGCAAAGCAATTTGTGATTGTAAAATATATTCTCTCATTTCACATGGCTGCCAACACAACAGCCTGTTTTAAATTTTTATCCATAATGAAATAAAATCTCAGGCTTCAGTAAGGATCCCATTACATGATACATTTACATGTTTAAAATCCTTATAATCAAGGGCAATTTTAGACACTTGATTTCATATGCCTTTCCACTATTAGTCGTATTAGAATCTGATAGGAAGAGATTATGTCTAGTTTACGTGACAAACATAATATTAAACACTGTATACTTTAATGTAGCATTTGTGATTTTTTTTTTTGTTAGGGAGACAGCAGAATTGTGGTCTCTAATTTCTATGCATTTAAAGTAGAATGGGTAAATTGGAGTTACATATTATTTTGAGATTATGAAGCTTTAGTGGTTCCAGCAGATCAGTACTGTATAGCTAGCATTCCTTCTAGACAAGAGAAGAACACATAAATTCCAGATTCAGATCAGGTCTTGATTTAGGTTGTATTTTTCCTCTCTCATTTCCAGAAAAAAAATATTTCTCTTTCTGATTTGGAGATGCTATTAGTCAGTTTGTATAAAGAATTCACTTTTGCTAAACACATATCTCTAAAACAAACAATGCAAAAAGGGTACTCACATTTGATTTGTCACCACTATCAGAATCAGCTATTAAAAAACAAAACAACAACAACAACAAAAACAGAAAAAGGAAACATTAAATTTAACACAGCAAAATGTGCTTAGCCTTCAATTAAAGCTACAGTCTATCTGTATAAAAAAAGCTTCATGTTAGTTTCCTATTTGCTCCCACAACCAAATGCAAGGATGAATCGCAAGCAAATAACCAGAATAACAGATTACACCCATCACCAACAAAACTACTTTTTATCTGGGTATAGAGGAGCACAATATTAACTAATGTCAGGTTCTACTCTACCACTAGCTAATGCCGTCTACTTCTGGCCACAGACGTTAGCAGTGTTCAGACTGAGTGTTACCTACTTTGATCTACTTTTCCCTTCGTGATTCAGTGCTAGGAAGGAAAAAGCATAGCAAAGCTAAAAGGATGGGACTACACTATTCAAGAGCCACAGTTACGAAGAGAACCATTGCCATTTTCTATCCAAATATCTTTGAATTAGGCTGATTTAAAGAAATTAAGGAAAAGGTATTTATAAGCAAGTGATTTCTTTTGGGTGCCTGAAACCAGAGCATCGAACAACGGGCAACCCAACAGCTCTTTGTCAACTGTGCAGCAGGAATAGACACTTTCTACGAAAGCGAGAGGTAGAACATGTCCCCGTGATCATCAGCTTTCACCCCAGCCCCACGTCCAAAGACACCTATGACTGGAGGCAGCAGAAGGGCTGAAGGTGGTCTTAGCACCGCATTTACCTGACTGTGAGAAAAACTGTGAGCGCCGCCAGTTGTTGCGAACCCTAAATGGAACCGCGGCCCCGCGGGGCGGCTCTGCAGGCATCGGCACGGAGACAAAACAAGAAACACAGCGCGGTCAAAAGGCGGTGACGGACTCTCAGACCCGAGCCACCTTGGCCATGAGAGGGATTTTGACTACAGTCGCTTTGGCCCATTGCAGCTAGGTTACAACGGACCTGCAGATCACATGGACTGCCCATATATAAATGCTACTGTTGTAATACGGCATGTAAGCTTACATGAGAGCTCTAGCAAGCTAATGCTAGTCAATGGCAGCCACCTCTTCAAATCTTTGCATGGTGCTCACATTCATTCCTATTGCAGATACACTTTTTAAAGGATTATGTGATCCTTTCAGCACTTTACACACTGTGAACACTAGAGAGCAGCCGAGCATTTCAGCATCACTCAGAAAACAGGCAAGAGACCTACAATCTATTACTTGATGTTTGGATTGATTTGTGCCTAACATAAAGTGATGTTGTTCTCAAAGTCTGTCTGGAAAGCACCCCCCAACTTAAAACAAGTGAGACTTCTATTCCTTTTCATACAATCCTGTTTTCCATAGTGGACCACCTTCAATAGTTTCAATCTTGAAAACACTAGGATAATCAGTATATTACCTATACATAAACTAACAACCTATAAGTTCTCAAGGGGAAGAAAACTTCAGATGCGTGCTCTCTCTCCCCCCGCCCTCTTCGCCTTCTCCCTCACTCTCTCTCCATCTTTAAAAACAATATTGAATCAAACTACTAAACACTATCCATCTCAAGCAAAACTTTGTCATGAAGGAAAAAAAAAATATTCTGTTCTGCAAGAACTTGTGATGGGCACAGGTCAAATTGAGGGATGTAGCCAGATATGTAAATTGTTCATCTATGAATAGGAGCTCCACATGAGCAGCTGAGTGCAGAATTTATCTCCAGAAGTTTTTATTATGAGATAAAACCAATTGCTAAGCCATTTTCAACCGTAACCAGCAGTACTAGTAAAATATAATACTCATTTACATAAGACATCTTTTATTGCCAGACCAGGTAAGGCCGGCTGTCCCTGCCCCACTCCGTTGTGTCACAATTCTGCCGTTGTGTTTAAGGGGAACAGCCAGAACAGTCCTTTGCATCACAGAAGCCAGACTACCAATATCAGTCAGATGCAACTAGAAAATAACCATTTGAGCTCCAAAACCATCCAGGTCATTGATTAGGCACTTGTCCCTGAACACCACACACACATACCCAGTTACTGTCCAGCTGAGTTCTCCAAATGCTGTTTGCTTACCTTGTAGACCAGAATTCTGCAGAGTAACTTGGCTGGTCTCAGGTAGTTTCTTTAAATATGGCAATACTACATTCTCCTCTTGTTCCAGGGCTTTTGGTTTCATTACCTGTTCAGACATTTGGGAGCAGAGAACAGCATTCAAAAATCAGCAGGTTCAACCGAAGGTTAACTTAAACCCTTTCTACTTATTTTCTGAATCAACATTATCAAAGATGAAGCCTCTGTCTCCAGAATTACAACACAGAGTTGCGGTACTGAAGCCCTGGAAGTAACAGGTAGCTGTTTGTTGTTGACATTCACATTGCCCTGCACACCAAAGCAGATCCTAACCCAGGACCGACATCTAGAGCAGTATGGTCATAGCCATTTGTTACCTCTGCCACCATCTGCACTTCACTTGTTCAGCACTTCAAGAGGACTAAGAGGGTTAGCTCCACTCTCTATACCTTCTGGATACTCTGCTCTCCCAACACGCAGTGGGACTGGGGTTTGCAGGTTAAGTTCTCATTTCTGCTCCAGCCACTTTACAGGTTCAAATGCTACAGGCAGACACTGGGGAGTTCCTCTGGAGGGGGAACTCTCTGATGACCATAGGATTTGGCACAGAAACCATTCTCCAGGGTCATTCCTTGGCAGATTGTTTTTAATGAACTCCCAAAGTGACATTATATAGAGAAAAATATCAATTTGCACAATAAACACTTCTGTATTAGTTCTTTCTTCTTTTTTTGTTTTGTTTTCCGCTCCCTCTCTTTCTTGCCCGTACATACCTCTGGTGTAGCAGGGAGCTCTGCTTCCTTCTGCTGCTCCATTTCAGGTTTCTTCACATCTTTCTCACTTGAAGCAGCTTCCTCAGAAGGAATAGGACTGGGAAGAAATTCTAATCTCTTCACAACAGGGCTGGAACAAGCTGCAGTTGACTTGAATTGCTTTTGATCTGAACCTAATCCATATATACAAGAAATAATGTTGCAAGGTTAAGATATTTTTTCAAATAAAACATAGACCTATTTCTTACAATCTGATTTCTTACTGGATATACTGTGAGCCCATTGACTGGATGTTTTGGAAAAATAATCTTTCTTCAACACAGGCAAAATTAATCTCTCAGAGAAGACAAGGCTTTAAGGGTAAAATTCACCTGACAAAATGCAGGTGCTTACACTTGACTTGGGCATCATGGGACACCCTTCATGGTCAACAGAGAGGCAGTTCTCAGGGAAGTCACCCCAAACTATTTCAGAGACTCCTCTTCGGCTGAGATGAGCTGTAACCTACAATGTGCCTACTGAGGTATAGATCTCTTTACTGAAGTCGTGTGATGAATCCTATCCTATGTAGCTATGCTACAGTTAACACGGTCTCACCGTCAGCACTGGAGGATATTCCAGCTTGCCTGCTTCCACTAAACCATGGCCGTCAAGCATCAGACAGCAAACAAACTGTACTAACAGGAAGCCTTGGACTGGAATAACCTAATTGTCATTCAGTTCTTAAAAAAACCCAACAAGTTGATGCTGGTTTATGGGAGAAGGGACCAGGAGCGCACAGGCCTACAGCTGAGGACTCTGACAGCTAAACTACTGTCAGCTGGTACCGCCATTGGAAGCAGAGCAGTTTCCGGCATCCCAGACAGTGCACAAGCACCCAGACATCTCTCTAACCTCCTGAAGCAGAATCTCAGTTTCAGATCCTGTCCCCTCTCCAACCACAGCAGCAGCTTCCAAGTGTACCCCGTTGACAGACTAGGAAAGTGAGCTAAGAAAGAGATGCATCCCAAGGTTCCACTAAGAACCTGTACATAAGCAGAGACCAGAGTTGCTCCTGCTGCCAGGCAGATGCACACCACTCTGGAGCAGCTCCTCACCATTACTGGCACAGGGGTTGCAGCATGGAAGTATCAGGCTTGTACTGAACAGCAGAGGAGGCTGCTTATTCTACAAGAAGGTCACACAGTTTGGACCACATCTATCCCTCCAAAGCAGATGTAATGAAAATCCACGTTCCTTTACCATTTCCATCTTTGCAATGCTATCTCAGTTTTCCTTGCCAGCCAATATTAAACTTTGCTACCAATACTTAATGTTTAGCATTTCTCACAGGTGTGGAGCCTAACACAAGGTGGCTTTGTGATTTGTAGATAAATATCACAAACTCATCACTGCTGACTCTTGAGAAAAGCATTTGTTTCGTTCACCACAAGATTGCAGCTTCTATATTACCTGCCAGGTGCAATTCAAGATTGTTAACCTCTGTGCTTTGGCATCTATGAGCCAAAGTAATTAAGTCAGCTGATGAGCCCTTGCTTCAGTCTTGTAGCAAATCAAGAAAAGGTTGGATATGTTTCTCATCTTGGGGGAATGGTACCCCATTGAAGTTTGAGGGCAAAGCTCCATTGTTTAAGTCACATTTATCCTCAACAAACAGGAGCATTATGCTTACATACCAATTACAGCCAGAGGTCTCATTTAAATAACTACTTCAAATAGCACTTTTTACTTACCCATACCAAGCTGAACTTTGATAGACCCATTTTAAAAAATGAACAACAAAAAAAAAAGGATTATAAACTTAGTACAATAGCAGGCAGTACATAAAATGCCTACTCAGAGGTAACGTTTCAGAAAAACCCTTCTGAGGAAAATAGCTTCAAATTTTACGAGCAAATTCATTTCCCCAGATTAGGAATCATGCATAAAGGCTTTAAAGCAGAAAATCAGGAGTGTGCAAAATACTGTCCATTTAAAGCCCCTACAAGGACCCTTCTTATTCTCCTTCCGCATTTCTTAATGTCATGGGGGGAAAAAGTGTTAAACAGAAGCTATTACTGACTGATAGTTTCTGCCCTAATTACCTTCTGGTTACAGCACACTTTGGCACCAGCTTTTCACACACACAAATGCCAAAGCAGACAACTTGCATCCTCAGCAATGTGCAGTCAGGTGTGTCATTTTAACCACAGAATGGCAGAACAGCCCAGGTTGGAAGGGACCTCAGAAGATCATCTGGTCCCACCTTTCATGGGAAAGGGAGCCTGGATGAGATTATCTAGCACTCTGTTCAGTCACACCTTGAAAACCTCCAGCCACGGGACTCTACCATGTCCCTGGGGAGGTTGTTGCACTGAATGATCGTTCTTACTGTAAAAAATGTCTTTCTTATGTGGGGATTTCTGACATCTTCTGCATTTTCTAATTAACCCTCTTGGTGCCGCTGCAGATGCACATACTGGACTCCTGCTGCAGGCTGGGCCTAAACCCCAGCCCAGGGTGGGCAAGGACAGGGGCAAGGGCAGCAGCAGCAACCCACCTGGGGACAGGCACGCCGGACTTGCAGGTCCCACACTTGCAGGGCTAGCCTCAGCTTGCTTGCTGGCGGCTCCATCTGCTTCCACTGGGGAGGCCTGCAGAGAATAATAAGTAGAAACACAGTGAGTACAGTGGAGATAAAAGTATGTGTTAATTTCTCAAGGCAGTACTTGCTGCTTCTTTGTAATGTGTTTGAACCAGGCTGGTTTAGAGCTCAGCAGGGAATTGGGGAGTATGTTTCGGAGCAGTACGTGCCACTAGGGTGTTGAATCATTGGGCTTTAATCTCCTTTTCAAACTGTTCATCAGCAACCATCATGCACTGGGTTTGGAATAGCTCCTACAAGCTTTTAAAATTGTAGGATATCTTGGATTGTGTTAGTGGAGATAAGCATACATTTCACCCCTAGTTCCCTCTTCCAGAATAACACAAAAACATATGCATTAGTGAATACATAGCACATACTAGGGTTTGAAAAGTGGCAAAGTAATCAAATACTTCCTTTATTTCATGGTTGTCTAAACAATTTGTTATCTGAAGGGAAAAGCCAGAGTCAGTATTAAAGGTACTGAAATACTTGAAACACTATTAAGAGAGGACTGAAAAAATATGGTGAGAGTTTATCAAGCCAGTAATCCAAATCCCTTTGAAAAGCCAGCTTCCTGACCCAGGACAAGGCTGTTGCAGAGCTAAAACCACACTGTCAAAACAAGAATAGCACTTCAGCTGATCTATTCAGCACCTTCCACCATACATCTGCTTTCCCAGTAGGCAAATCAAGAAAAATCTGCAGCAAATGGATCAGCCACTGCGCAGTGCTTCTAATGCATGAAAGATCTAGAAAATGGCGCATTCAACAGAGGAAAATAAAAAAAGCACACCACTTTTAGAGATAAAAAGTAACATATTTCAGAAGTAGCCTATTGTAGACTCGCTTTCCTTTCCTCCTCCCAACCCTCCATCTTATTAACAGCTGCAAGTGAAGAAATCTGATTAAATTTCCTCTTTTCTGGGGGCAGAATTCAGACCTCCACCTCCTGCGCAGATCCTGTTTCCCATCCCCACAGACCCACATGAGCCTATGTCCCCTCATCTGTCCGTGCCCCATGAAGAGCAGACCTGGGCTCTCACAGCTCGGTCACTGGGGATGTCTGCTGGCAGTGCCAACAGGACCAATGCCCGTGGAGGACACGTTTTGGCTCCAGAGAGCTTTGCTGTCAGCAGTGCTTGGGAATCCCTGCTTCTCTTCTCCTCTCTGCAGGGGGGCATGCTCTGGAGAGAGGCAGGGAATGTGTCTGGGAAGATGCCCTGTGAGGAAATGGTGCGGACTGGTGTGGAGCCGTGGCCAGGGGCAGTGACCCTGGCAAGCCCAGCGGGCAGTGAGCAGCGCTGGGAACAACAGAAGGAGCCCTGGCTGCCAAGGGCTGTGCCGCCACCTCACAGCGGGACAGGCGCCAGATCACAGCCTTGAGTTGAGCCTCTAGACGTGGCAGTACGTCTCTTCCGGTGCCGGCTGGGGCTGGATGCCCATCGTCCTCCCCACTGCCTGGCGCTTTCCACTGCACCCTCACCTCCACCCCAGGCAAGGCATGGGGACGCAGAGAATCAGAACCATAGAATCGTTTAGGTTAGAAAAGACCCTTAAGATCATTGAGTCCAAACATAAACCTAACACTGCCATGTCCACCACTAAACCATGTCCCTAAGCACCATGTCTACATGTCTTTTAAATACCTCCAGGGATGGTGACTCAACCACTTCCCTGAGCAGCCTGCTCCAGTGCTTGATAACTCTTTCAGTGAAGGAATTTCTCCTAATATCCAATCTAAACCCCCCCGGCACAACTTGAGGACGTTTCCTCTTGTCCTATCACTAGTTACCTGGGAGAAGAGACTGACACCTACCTCACTACAGCCTCCTTTCAGGTAGTTGTAGAGAGCAATAAGGTCTCTCCTGAGCCTCCTTTTTCTCCAGGCTAAGCAACCCCCATTTCCTCAGCTGCTCCTCACAGGGCTTGTTCTCTAGACCCTTCACCAGCTTTGTTGCTCTTCTTTGGACATGTCCCCCTCCTGCCTAAAAGTGGTTCTCAAACTGGACGAGGCAGAGGGTAAAATACACAGACCAAAAAGGCAGCACAGAAAGATTGAAGACCTCCTCTCTACCATGTCCACCTGTGAGCATGACTAAGACCAAGAGCAAACAAGGCATGGAGCTCCCCCTCCATGTGTCACATGCTCCAAGGTAGGACGGTCGCTGGAGTTAAAGCACAGGCTAAAAAACAGGTTCCAGAGAAATGCTCCAAAGACTGCAAGTCCTGTGCCCCGGAGATTTGCCCCTTGCCATTCTGTTGTTGTTTCCTCCCTTATGACCCACTTCTCCCTTCCCCAGCCCATGTTGATGCCAGCCTGTGTTTCAGTGAGAGCTTTCTCACGGGAAGTCCCAGCAGAAGAACACTGCAACTAAAGCAAATGTCTCCTTCAGCTTCAGTTCTGTCTCCTGACATGACAGCAGCCAGGGGAGAAGGTACTGGAAACCCTTCCCAACCTTGCTCAATACAGAAAAAAATATTTCTTTTCTCCATGAGGACAGCCAGGCAGCGTTAACAGGCTGCCCAGACAGGTTGTGCCATCTCTGTCCTTGGAGGTTTTCAAGACTCAAATGATCAAGCCCGTAGCAACCCAGTCTTACCTCATGCCTGATCCTGCTTTGTGCAGAAGACTCAGCTAGAGACCTGCAACCTGAATTATTCTGTCACTCCACAACCTACAAACCTCTGTTAAACCTAAACAAATGGCTATGATCAAGAGCTCAAGGTTTGCCTTAAACAAGGTAGATTTTAATTGGAAAAGCAAGAGGCACCTACCCGACAACTCTACCCACTGCTCCAAAGCATAAGCCCTTCCAAATAAATAGTTACAAATTTCAGTTATTAATATTTATATTATTAATACTATTGGTATATCAATGGAACTCACCTTCCACTCTCAAAAAGCAACTGTCCAAACTGAAAATTTTTTTTAAAAAAGAAAATAAATCCAGCTTTAATTTCAACCTCAGAAGCTTTAAAGCTATAAACAATGATAAACCAGGGCCAATACAAAAAGTGTTAAACAGTGTTAAATACACCCAGGGAAGTCAAGTGCCAATGGCAGCTGGAGCTGGGGAAAGAGCACAGCCACACTGACTTCTCAAAGGGTTTTAAAAAGCTCAGCAAATGCACAGACACAATGCACTTCTATCACCTCTGGGTCTAGAGATACCTAAGGAACCTAAACAGGGTGCTGTGACATGTAGCTATCCTGCACAAGTGAATAACTGAATCTACCCATAACCTATATCCAGGAGGTTGAACCAAGTATAGACATAGATGTTATTTATAGAAATTCTTTCAAAGAGGAGTGAAAAAACAAAAAAGACCGACCAACTACTTGCTGCAGGAAAACTGAATTTTGCAACAGCATGCTGCAGAAGTTCTGTTCCTGCTCATGAGACTTGGCTGTTCGTCCTCCCTCTGCTGAGCAATTAAATGCTAGGGACAAACAGCTAAAAATATAAAACTGATTAGTAAGTAAATTATAAAAAAATTAAGTCACCTTCACTGGGGAACTCTCATTCCTAGTATATCTCATTATATTTATAATACCAATATGGACAGGTATATAACACATCTAAGAAAATTCTTGTACTGGTAGAGCTGTTAAAATGTCTTTCCTACCACAGATTATCATCCTTCACATTTTGTAAATATTTTGTAATCAAATGACGATGTTATCACTGAACATGAAAAAGGCATACAAGCATTTAATTATACCCAAGAGGATCGTATTTTGACACGGACACAGAAAAACTGAACAACCTGGTGAGTGATGTTTCTGAGGCATTCCAGAGGAGCTCTCACGCTTTGGGATGAAGGACCCACTCAGCCTCTCGGCACCACCCTGGTGCAGCCACGCGTGTTCGTGTGGGCAGAGGTGTCATTCTGCAGGACCACAGAGCCACTCCATACACGGGCTCTGCTGCAGGTGCCTACAAGGGAAGGTCACACAACACCTGCTGGTCCACTGCCACAGGCAATGAAGCCTTCAAGGGAAGTAGGAAAAACCTTGCTGCATAGGGGCTGTGGTTCTCTGCCCCCAGATCCAGGCTGGTGTGAAGACTGTGTCTCATTAACTCCTGAAAACTGAAGAATGCTGCCTACTTGGATTGGTGTTTTTATTACCCCATGCATCTAGCTACCCAGGAGTTAAAGTGAACTTCCCCATTTAGGATTTAGAAGCCTTAGTCCATGATGGAAAGGTAAATATTGTGATGGCAGTTGCAGTTACGAGCACTTCAGTAACAGTGGGCAAAGCAACACTTCAGTTCTGCTTACCAAGGTATCCATTTAACAAAGACACAAGCACAGCTGACTATATAGTGTTATCAAACACCTATTAAGCATGAAAATAAATTAGTTCAGTTTGTGGCAGACAGGATTTTTATCCCACAAACTAGGATATCAGTCCAGGTATTTCTTTAAATTACAGACCATACAATCCAGAAATAGCCATATTGACTATTGCTGTGGCAGAACCTTACATCCTTACAAACCTCTAAAAATATAGTAACTAGGAACTCCTAAAATACGGAACATCACAATTACTACAAAAATTCAAACTCCAAAGGAAGCTACAGTAGAACTTTATTAACCCTTATTGTAAATTAAATCAGTTAACACTACTTGTACATAAAATCATGTGAAATATTGTTACTATATTTTCTATGAAAACATGACAAAACAAGGTGTCTGAAACCAGAAAGAATACAGAGATATCAGGAAGAATCAGGTTAGAACTACAGTTTAAATGCTGTGAAATCACTCAGGAATGAAATTGGCTGCAGTATCAATAGCCACATATAGGAATTGCCTGACACACCTTTCAAACTTCTGTGATTGAAATTGTACATATATAATTGAATTTAAAATTTTCATATAATGATTTCTTCATCAAAGCTAGCGTTTTCTGTTGTTATGAGTGGTAATGGTGGGATGACCTTGGGCTGCCACAGCTAAGTGCCTTGAATACTATGCCAGTATAGTACTATAGCCAGAACACTGCTCTGACACGTTAAGTCATCTGCCTCGTCTGGCAGCTATATAATGCTATACTGAGGCCAGCTATTACAACCAAAGATCAGGGTGGATCAGTAATTGACAGAGAAGCCTTGAAAGTGTTGCAAGAAATAGTGTTAAGTATTCCTGCTAGTCATTTTTCTAGAGTTATTACTGCTCAATTGGGATGTAAAATAAGCTTCTGTCACTCATAGACACTGAAAAGTGCATCGGTGTCTGGAGGACAGGAGACAGGGATACTAGATTCATAACCCCATTGCAAGCAGAGTTCCCTTCTAGCTGCTTTGAAGCTTTGCTGCTCTCACTTCTCACCCTAAACCTTTTTCCCTTCAGGTAGTCCAGCCCTCCACCCATCTTCCCATGTGTGGTTCAAGGCAAAGCTATCAATCTGGAACAGACGTACTTATTCTACAACTGTTTCTTGTAATAAATCAAAGAACAAAGACTTGTCCTACCAGATATGTACAAATGAGGATTTCAACCCTGCTCTCCTGTACCTTGGCCAACAATCCTCAACCACAAGAAAGCTTATACTTTAATCTCACTTCAATCAGTGGATTTTTGAAGATGAAGGAGAGTGTTACTTGGATATAGAAAAAAGTTTATTTTGTGCCAAGCATACATGAGTAGAAATGGACAAGTTTAAGCTAGCTAGTGAAAAATTAAAAGAAAGTCAAAATCTCTCCCAACCATCACCACCTCGCCCTGATCTTTTTAAAGTTGCTGTCTATATTTTGTTTTTGGTTGATCAGAGCAAAGCTATAATTAGAGCCATAACAAGCCAATAATTTCTAAATGCTCATACAAAGATTGGTTATAATAAAGTGATGTTACTCACTGACAAATTAATCCCCCTCCACTAAAATCTGCACAAATATTGTTTTGAAACAAAACATTTACTTTGCCAACTTCTGATTCAAAGAGCTAGAGGATACAACTTCTCAGCATTTGTAATGTGCCTAACTGTTCTGTATAATGGGAAGAAAAAACAACCTAATGGCTGACAGGTAGGACCAGGGTGAGGAGATGATTCTCATGTTACTGCCAGCGTTGCCACTGACTGATCAGTCAGTCTTTGGGCCTTTCCGCCAGTTTTTCCAGCTTCGATAAGAGAGGTGTGCTTTTCCTACTGCCTCTCTTAGCAGCACATCGGTCCACAAACCAGCGGGGTATTTTCATCCTGCTTATAGGCCAAATTTATCCTTTCTAGCCTTAAATCGTAGGCAAAATTTCATAAGCTACTTTGAGTAAAGGTAAGTCTCTTGTAAAATCCGCCCCCACCAATCTAAGTACTCTACCTATACACTACAGACACAAGTATAGTTTCTTGATAATGTTTTTTTTTTTACCATCCTTCCCACCTGCTGCAGCTTTTTGCATCTCATTTCAGAGTAAATTTAGGCAGGAGTTAC
Source organism: Anhinga rufa (assembly GCA_013400875.1). Lineage (NCBI taxonomy): Eukaryota > Metazoa > Chordata > Aves > Suliformes > Anhingidae > Anhinga > Anhinga rufa. Next base: position 15,644 of record VZTV01064244.1, read on the forward strand.
ATGTTTCCCAGTCAGTCTCTGATTGCCAGTCATTATTTGATTCACATATAGATGGGGTTCTCTGTCAAAAAGACAAGTGACACCGAGGTCTCACCTGTATGAAATGACCCCTGCACTTCTCTTGCTCCCCAAAAACCTCAATCGCATTAGCGTTTTAGGTGGTGCAACTTGACTAAACTGTTTTCCAAACTTCAGGCCACAAGAGCTGTTGAAGTACAGCTGCACAGCATCTTCCCATATTGCAGACAACGCCTGAGGCCAGCCGGACAGATTTAGAGCAGGGCTACAGAGCTTCAAAGGGAAGCCTGCCAGGCAGAGAGAAGACAGGACTAGTCCATTGACAACTGAACTGAAACAGCAGGGGAGCAGCTGTAAGGGATGGAGGAGGAGGAAAGGGCACCCAAAGAACAGGAAGAGAAACAGAAGAGGAGGACAGGAGGGCCAAAGGTAACTTATATATGAAAAGCAATATATACTTCACAAAAGAGACTCAGGGCAGAAAATGAGTGAATAAAATACAAACCCAACACAAATCTCAGAGCAACTAGAGGGGGGAAAAAATCCTAGAAAACAGCATCTTGTTACAGGCAGAGGAACTAGTGCCCGTGAATCTTATTCAAAGCCTGGGAAGGACATAGCTAACAAGAGCTATATCAATAAAGGAAAGTATACAAGTAAAGGCAGTGAAAGCAAGTTTAGAAAAGGCTTTGAAAACATGCCTAATTTGTAAATTTTTTTTTCAAGGCAAAAGACACATAGTAATTTCTTCTACTCCAGACAGCTCTGCTTCTTCATTTCAGCTTCTTCATCTCAGCTGCTTTTCTATCCTTGTTTCTGTCATTTTCTCCTCCTCTCCTAAAAATTCAGTAGGGTTAAGCATCACACAAAAACTATAGTCCTGGTTTCTCCTTGTAGGAGGCAATACAGCAGCAGCTTCAGAAGGCTTTTTTACTTCCAAGAATGTGTAGCTTGGAAGCCCCATCCTGCTGGGGCAAAAAGCAAACCACTTCTTCCCCTCTGGAGGGCTCACAGTGACAGATAGTTATTCAGCATCCTACCCAGCAAGGTAGGATTTTCTGAGGAGTGGGACGAGCCCAGGAGGCTCTTTTCTTTCCTAATGTGGATTCCTAACCTCCCTAGGAGAGGTTATACCTTCAGAGAGGAGTTTAGCATTTCAGATTGTGCAGATGCAGGCTTATGTCATTGTGTTAGTTGTCCAGAACCCAAAGTAAAATAGGTGCAGGAAGAAGGCTAAGTGAAGTGAGTCCAGTGTAGCTGCCTGATTCTTGCAAATAAGGCCCCAGACCAATAGCATCCATACCAAGCTGCCTATAGCAGTGCTGGTCTATGCCCCAGCACACACAGTGAAGAAGCCAAGCATCGGTACAACGCCCCATCTCTGTAGCCTGGCATCTAAGCCCTTCCCATCCATGAACAAGGGCACTCCTATATACTCAATAGCTAAATTACTGCCTATGCCTTAGTCTAAGGCATGGGGACCTCTAAAAATTAAAACGAAGCAGCTGGGTAAAGAGAAGCAAACATCTAGAAGGAACAGAAGCTGCAATCCTATCTTAGGCTGGCAAATTCCCTTCCAGCCACAGGCAGTTCTTCTCTATCCCCCCATCACACTCAGTGCATTCCACTTGTTTCCCCATGTAAGATCCCCCTCAAAGCAGTCTCCTCTTCTTGCTCTGCCCTTGACATGCTTGACACACATACCTTTGCTTGAAGCTGAAGTGCCAGGAGTAATGATAATGATCTGCACTACCCAGTCACATTATTGATGAAATCGTGAAGCTAGCGATATAAAACCCTTAGCTAGAGCAGAGAAACTCTGTCAATAGCACCATTACGGTGCATGCTTGTTGTCTCTAGAAGGCTTCATCGTTAAGTGCACTCAAGCTTACAAACCAGGAGGTATTTTGCAAATGTCAGAGTCACAAGGAATCTGAGAATTCAAACTCTTCTGCCTCCTTTGCCAATATCACCACAAGGGCTAAGACACTGGAAGCAGAAACCAGATACAGGAAAATCTGCATTCAGCTGGCCACATCATCCTCAAAGCTGTAGAAACTGAAGGATGAGAGGGCATCAAACAGAATCAAACACACCCAAGCCCTAACAGTGGCTTCTCCTGCTGAATTTTGTCTCAACTCTTCCACAGCTATACTGGTCTGGAAATCCTAAAAAAGGAGACAGTAACAGTTTAATTCAGCTACTTTTCTGATTGCCATTGTACTTCTAATATACAGCAAGATGAGGCTCTTCTCTATCCTCCAAATGTTCCCATTACCAGCTCTCCCACATCAGACACAATGCTTACCTGGCTTCTCCCTTAGAGACAATTCATTCTGACAGGAGGAGCGTCTGCTCTGCCATCCCTGCCTCTCATTCACTTTTGACTCTATACCAGTTCCCTCTGACTGCATCGAGTCTGTGGTCACAGCACATCCCAGCTCCTGTTCTTGCTGCATACTCCATGGCTTGGTTGTCCATGGCTAGAGACTGGCATTAAGCAGGGGAGTAAGACAGGACACAAGCCCTTTGGCATGAACAAACCATCACTCCCCAGGAGAGATCC
>VZTV01064248.1:0-18138 GCA_013400875.1 Anhinga rufa
TTGCCTGTGATGGTAATTAGTGACTGATCTCTCCCTGTCCTTGTCAACCCACAAGCTTTTTGTTATATTTTCTCTTCCCTGTACAGCTGAGGAGGGGGGGAGTGATAAAGCAGCTCTGGTGGGCACCCTGAACTTATAAACTCTCCAAACCACAGACAGTCTTGAACTGCTACAACAAAACAAAGTACTTCATAACATGCAGTGGAAGGAGCTACCAGATATCAGACTGCAATTTTCAATGGTGTCACTGCCTATAGGATATCCAGATTCAGTGGTATCTGAATGCTTAGCTATTTGAAAATCCATCCTGAGTCACAGGCTCTCTCTGAATCTCAGAGAAGCAAGGATTTTTAAGACCAAAGAATGTCTCAGTTTTGGACTCTGGCCCTGAAATCCTCCTACTTCTCTCAATTTCCCCATGGACCCAGGTTGCCTGACTTGAGCAACCCAACATGAATGGTAGTCTGAGTTGTCTTTCTGTATTGTGCAAATCACATAAAAGGGAGTGGGCTCACCCCCTCCCTGACAAAGTACACAAGTAAAGGCACACAAAACAGATAAGAAAGGATTTATGGAAATAAGCACCCCCTTCCCAGCTCCTGCACACCTCAGAATTGTACCACCAGTCCTGTGGAGCCAAGGAACAGAAGAACGGGGGGGGATGCAAGTGGGGAAACCGGGGTCCCCTTTCCTCCACACAGCCAATCCGTATGTTCCATCCATATTTTTCCAGCTTTTATTGATTTTTTTTCAAATCTCCTAGGAACTTTCCCTGTGGGCCATGACAATGAGGCCTAACCACAATAGTCTGCTTTTCTTAGCTGGCTTTCACAGGCCCCCTAGAAGTTGGCTATGGTCCTTCAAAAGTTTATGGGCTGCAAGCTGAAAATCACTGCACTGCAGCCATTGTACAGGGACCACCACCTCTGCAGCATGATTCTGCCCAGCTAAGATCTGAAATTGCCTCCAGTATTTTTACCTTGGGTACCTGCAATTAAGGTGGATTAATAGCAGTCATATGCTTTCTACCTTTTCTCTCTTCTACCCTGTTCCACAAACTCCTTACCTGCCAGCCATGTCTTTTCACACTGTAAACTTCTTGTCAGTCAGTGCCTTCCTGCACCATCTTTGCCTGTGTCAGACCTTACTACACAGGCTGCAGGACCTTCTGTTTCCTCCCTGCTGCAGGTGTTTCTCAGAGCCTGCTCCAACATGGCTTTCACTATCTCTGTGTGTCAGCCACAATCCAACTGTCATACCCATATTTTCCTTACAGTTCTATCTTCACCTTATTCTGCTCTAAAGCGTTGTGCATCTAGATTCACAGGACCCCACTGATAACTAACACTACATATTTCTTGAAGCATTCACATGAGCCTCTCCTTTCTCTGTCTTAATTCTTTTCCCAAGATCCTGTTTTGCAAATTGAGCCTCCTTGTTTTCGTAGACTTTGTCTGTTTCAATGTGATTAATCCCCTTCATTATTTTAAAATCATTGACTGAATCACAGCAAGATCTCTTTTTAAACAAGATAATATAAAGCAAGACGGAAGAGCTTTGGTAACTGAGAGCTGAAAGGCACAGTATTATTCTCATTTTCCCTGCTTTATCCCCTTAATCATATCCTTCTTAGGTAGAGTGAGCAGTACTGAAAAGAGCACTCTGAAAAAGAACGCACCAGTGTTTTATGTAATAACAATAACACCTTTTTGTTATATATTCTGTTCTTACCATAATGCAACTCAGCATCCTGTTCAGTTGTTGGGGTCTTTTTTATACAGCTGTGTGCTAGGCTGAGAGCTCTGGGGATTATTTAAAGAGAATATTCTCCAGATTTATCAATTTACCATTATGAACATTTTGCTCCATTCATTCTAAGGGGAGCAATCATGTAAGTAAACCCCAACACTGTTCAGTGGCACTGTCTTGCTCTTTAGCTGGCTCTCTACCTAATCTCCTCTCTTGAATCTTACAGATTCCTCCATGGAAGCAATAAAAAGCCAACTAAGGTGCTAAATACGAAAGAATCATTGTAGATATTAATGGCTAAAGTCACTGCAAGGCAATTGGATCCAAGTATTTCTTGGCTATGCACATGTACACTAATGCTAGCTTAGGCGTTCACAGTATACTCTATTGTCACCAATGGATACCATACCTAATGAGCTTGGTATCCAAAATCCACCCCTCTTCCAGGGCCTCTGGGTGGTTTTGTCAAACAAGCTTAGTCTGAGTACCTTCTTGAACTGGTTGCATGCAGATTTCCCTCCCCTCCTTGTTCTGAATGACCCAAAATGGAACGCCTAAATTGTACTTTGCAAATACCCAGCTCCTCACACAGAATGTGAGAGCTGCATTCCTTCACCACAAGAAACGCTCTTCATCTCTCTGTTTTCTGTGCTGCCTAAGGGACATCAATCTCTCTACAGATGTAAACCCAATCCCCAAACAATCCTCTGGCTCACAACCATTCATGCCACTGGATCTCAGGCAGGAAGGATACATGGGCTGTCAGTCTACACCCAGAAAGAACCTGGTTGAACTCCCTGACCTACCAGAGCCATCAGGCAATCTCTCAGTGCCTCCCTTTATAACACAGGGTTTAGTGCTTTGTTATGTATCATGGATATTGTAAGGATAATAGAAATGGAATAAAAATTATATGGTATAAATAGTAAAAATAATGAAATAAGAGGAGAAAAAAGAAGCAAGATGAGATGTAATCTAAAGAGAGAGATAAATTATTCTTTTTTTTTGGCAGAAAGGAAATGGTAAAGTCTGCAAGATACTATGAAATGTTTAAACTGATTGTTGCCCAAAAAAAGAAATAAAAGCTTTTGACCAGACTAAGGAGATTTTTGGTATGTGATAGAATGGTAGGACAAGACTATCAGCCTCACTGTGTGCCTGGAAAGAAGTGGCTCACAGCAAAACATTTTTTGGCTCAATTCGCAACTTAAGTATTTAACTCTAAGATTGTTGGGAAAAACCCAGCACAGTGCCCCAACTGCAGGGTGATGCACTATTTTGCATTGAAAACAGGTGTTCAGCTGGCTGGCTTTCTAGCAGAGCACAGTAGATTTGTCCCAGATTTTCTGTACATGATCTCTAGGTAATACTTGCTGTTTTTTTAGATGTTTCAAGATAATTAGATAATTATTTTCCATGTTCTAAGCCTTCCCTGAACTGACTGACAATAAATTTACAGAGCTGAGCTGTAGGTCAGGCAGAGAGGGAGTCTGGCCAGCTTACAGAGGTGAGTGGACTTTGGAAAAAGCAGTGCTGCAATGCTGGAGCATCTCTGAGAACAACCACAGCATGTAACATATGCCCTAGCACACTGCAGTTATGGCTAGTGACTTACTGACCTGCAGTCTCTGGATGGGGAGGAGGAGAACAAACAGTCTTGATAACCCAACCATTCATTTCCTTAGTGGTGAAGCTGTTTTAGGTAAAGAACTACATTAACTGAAACTCTCCACTGTGTTTATTCATGTTAAATGGCTTTGAGATACAGTTTCTTCGAAAGATCCTGTATAATCAATCTCCATTGTTCTGTGTATATTTGCAGAAGATAACAGCTTCATTAAAATATGGTGTGCTATTAACAGCAGTAAATATATAGCCTTACACTTAAAATGTAATGCAATTAAATAAGAAATATGAACCTAAGGAGGTTAAGTGCAATCAACCACTGACATTTACATTTGATTTGAATTAAAAAACACACACAGAGGGAAATAAAGGGCCTCCGTACATACTTGGATAACAGGAAATCCCCTGGATGTAAAAATAGTGAATTTAAGAATGGAGAATATAAAGGTCTAGTTCAAATTAAAGATTTTATGACTGAGGACTCCATTAAATCTTTGAACACTTAGAGTAAAGAGTTTGGAATGCTTCCAGTCCAATTCTTTATGTTCTCACAAGTGACAGATTATACTTCTGAACTTCTACGGCAAAAGAAAGAAAGAGTGATTGTATTAATCCATCTAAATCTGGAGCTTGCTAATTAAGATGAAAACTATAACAATCTGTGCTTAGGTGAAGCATAGTATTTTTATAACCCAGCTCAAGACAACATCACTAGCCAATCCAAAAGTAGAAGATTTAAGTTTTCAAATTATTGAAGAACAATAAAATAACGAACCACTTAATACTACATGATCAACAATCTGTACTAAATATGAACTCTTTTATAGTACTCATACTCAGTCTACTTCGCTTTTCATATTTCCAAGACATTCCTCCTGGTGTTTAAAATACATAGTACAGCACACTGCTTTTAACTCTACCCCTACCTGCAGAAATGCAAGGATCTCCAATTGCAGCAAGTCCACAGTGGCAGGCCACATTCAATCAAGGTGCCAGTCACACATACGAGTATTTGTAGCCATAAGATATTAAGGAGGACCTTTCAAATTAGGAGTTTGCGAGTCAAGCATTGGAAACTAATGTACTACCTTCCCCAGGTTTCAAAGGGAATCGAGGCAAAATTGTTAAGGCTAGAGATTTTTGAGTTGAGGGCATAGAGTTGAGGGCATCACTGTATCCAGGTACCTAAGCAAAGGAGCAAGGATTTGATACCTTGTAACAGACTCCTCAAAACAGACTAATTACTGGAATAAATCTGTTGTCTCTAATGGCATACTGCCAAGAGGTAATTGAGCCTTAAATGAACATGAATGTGAGGCATCTGAAAAGACAGCTGATTTGGCCCAGGATGTTAGTAGAAACATAATGCCTGGAAGAACCACATGGTTAACAAACTCCTGTGTTTGGCCATAAACTCCAAAGTAACACATAAGTCAAATCAGAGGATGAAAATGAGAGAAATCTTCCTGTCAGTAGGATCTCCTCTCCTATAGGACCACATGGCAGTCCCTCTAAAGGCAGTACACACTTTTTTGCTTGTTTTCTATGAAGTCATTGAGGGTCTGGCCTTGAGTGAATAAATAGATCAGGCAATGTTAATAAATACAGGCTCTTTCCAGACCAGCAGCGCCGGCAGACACCACAGCTGTCAGTAAGAAACAAAACTTACTTTGAAATTTTATATTCAAAACAAAAAGCATACGGGTCTAATAGAAAAGGTTCCATGAGCCCTTGTGAATCACAAATAACAATTATAATTTGATTGTCTTGTTTCAGTACCTTCCAGTCTACCACCTATGGAACCAATTTATGTTTTTACCAAACATAAAAAAAGGTTTTCCACCCAGCCCAACAAGGCTGCCATGCTCTCTTCTAAGAGTAAAGCTGCCCAACACATCCCAGTACAATATTTCTTATTTCGCATCATCAGGCTGTATTTCTCTTTGACTGCTCTCACTAAAAGGTATTGAGAACACCAAATTTAAGAGGTCTGACTAATGGTATGACTGTATGCAGGCTTTAATTCAGGGTATACCTGCACAGTAGCCAAAAGAAATGGTCCCATCCTTGTCCCACTTGGCCACCTCCCCACTGCTCCTCATTACCTTCTTTCTGTTAGCACCAGGTTTTTGTGCAGTTATGCAGTGAACACGTTCAGGGAGCTGGTGGGATTTTTTTCCAGAGGCATCGGACTAGTTTTCAATTGAATCAGTTCAATCTAAACAGGTAATTGGAAGGAAGCTAGATGGAGAGCTGGGGACATGAATGGAGGCAACACTACCTTTGAGTGGGTGGTGATACAAGTTCATGTCATATGCAAAAGAGCATGCCTCCACAGTGTAAATCAAGAGTCCAGGCTCTGTCAACAGGCAGTGAAGACTCCTAAATAGATGCTTCCAATGGGTAATTCAGAATACCTAAACCAGAAGCCTGAAATTAGACAGCATGAATATGATGAGACCATAATGTCTCAGTACTGTAATTCCCACAAAGAATTGAGGCTCTATTTACAAATGCAAATGATCTGGGCTTCAGCAGAAATACTTTTGCTTAATGTTTTTTTCCATGGAAAAATTGAAACTTTCCCCGGTGAGAGGGAAAGAAGACCCTCCGAAGGGCTCCCTGCTAACACAATAAACATCTGTGGGTTCTTTCCTCTCAAACATTATTTTTCTAGGGGGTCTCTCTCTGATGAATTAGCAGTCCCAGTAGATTGTGGCAAACAATCCTGCATACCACATCTTAAGAAATGGTACTTCTTGGAACAGATTGGTTTGGTCTGCCTTAACACAGGCAAGTTAACATCACATTATCAAATGCACTGAGGTCACCAGCCTCCATCAGATGATCTGCTTNGATTTCGTTATGCTTGTCAAGCAAAAAAAAAAAAAAAGAAAAAAAAAAAAGCTTGGATTCCTTACAGAAATCTGAGTGCTCCAAGCTGGAAGCAGTAGGCTCGGCCACTCACAGCCCACCCACCTACAGATCAAGATGGACTGGAACAACCTCCTCCATGAGCCAGAAAAGTGAAGGGGGTTGGGAGGTGGGAGGAAGAGTTTCATATTTCATCTACCACTTTTAATAGAAAACAGAACATGGTGGGGGGTTGAAAGGAAAATGGCAAATCCCTGGAGATCCTAAGTGTTGGCCTTGCAAGTCAAAACTGTCAATTACACCATGTCCCCTCCAACTCGTACTTCTTGAAGGGAAGGAAAGAAAGGAGGCAATGGACTGGCACGTTTAGCCACTAGGTGTTACTGTTGCTCCACAGAATGTGATCAGAGCAACCACTTTAGAATAAGCAAAACCTCTACCAGAGACATCATCTGTAACTGTACCTTAAGATTTAAACCATAGAAACTAAATCCTACTTTTGGATTCATGTGTTGTGACTCAAAAATCAGAGCACTTTGGTGTGTTTTCTTGGGGGGTCATGGAGGTAGACTGCTGCTCCTTGTGTTTTGTTTATACATCACTGCATAAATGGAGCAAGTCAAATTCATCCCTTGGGAACTTCCACTGACTTTGATGAAGGTACATAAGGAGAACTGGGCCGCTTAAGATGTCACTGAGTTCACATCCACTGGTCAGGAAAACACACTGGCCACTGAGTTGTCTGCCTCCCTGCTTTCTCTGTGACTGGCCACGGCCTGCACTGACGCTTAGAGGTATTTAATTAATCCTAGATCTGCTGTCAGCCAGGCGTTTTCCTCAGGCAAGTTATTTAACCTTTCTTTGCTGTTGTTTCTCCATCTATAAAATGGAAATAGAGATCCTCATCTCCTCTGGGAAGGACTTTGAGACCACAGATAAATAAGAGCTGTAGTCCTTGACAATCTGTTGGCATGAACCAAGCAACAGGTTTTGCATGAGCTTTTCCTATTGATTCCAGAATAGGTTTTCTGAGAGAGAAAGACTGAACTGAGTACTTACCCCTCCTTAATAGAGACTTTTAAGTGAAACAGACCTATGATAAAGAGCAGTGCTCCACTGTACCCCTGTCAATGCACCTTAATGTCCTGTTTCATAGCTCTACCAAAACTTTACCCTGAGGACAGCCACACTTCATCTAAAACTTCATCATTTACTTAATCAACTAGGCTTTGAAGCTCAGAGACATATCCCTTCCCAGAGCTTCTTAAGCAACAAGCTTCAGGTTTACAACAATACTGATCTTCTCCTTGATTTTTAATAACAGCCTGCAGTGCACAAAAATAGGTGTTTCTTCCTCTCAGTTCTTGTATTCTATGCCTCGCCCCCAAATGAACCAGCATAAACAGAGGATGTAATGGAGGTCTCTGCCGGCACCCACTAGAAAGCTGCTCTGCACACACACAATAAATGTCATGCAACACACAACAAGCAGGCAGAGCATTCATTCTCATGGTAAGTCTTGCCATGTGGTTGTACTTTTAACCAAGGCATTATTTTCACATACAACTTGATTTGAGTGCTCTAGGGTATGTTTTCCAAAGTTTGGAAACATTGTTACAGAACATTAAACAAAGTACCAGTACTGAGCCACAAAATCTTATGAAAGATTTTTTGAGTTGTTTTCATCAGAAAAATTTTTATATGCCACATTAAATGCAAATAATGCAAACTTAAAATACAGTTCTCCAAAAGACTGAATGATTTGCAAGTACTAAAGTATTATCTGAAAGGTGACTGGCACTACATTTTACTGCTGCTTCCAGTAAAACCTGTGGGCCTCTAACTTAGAGGCAAAGTCCTCTTATCTCCAATTCAGGCAACAAGCATCACATGCCTTGATACAGAAATCAATGTGTCTCATGGTTTGAGTTCTCATAGACATTTCTAGAGTAAAGAGCAGTTTTATTGAAATATTATTGATAGCCTGCAATTGCTTTTGGCTTTTGAAGGAAGGAGGAGGATCTGTCCATGGAGAATCATATGGAGATGATAATTTTTGCTTGCTACCAAAACATTATGGTAGAAGCACAGCCATCTAATAAATGCAAGACTTATAGACCATTACCAGTATTGTCTGGAAGTGGTTCACTTACTGCTGGAGTTTTCTCCCTGCTGCAGTCTAACAAAGAGTTTTAAATAAGTGAAACAAAACGGCCTTGCTGATTTGTACATGTGTACTCTCAGCAAACAATACATCAGTAACTAACATAACTTTACCCATATGCCTAAGGCAGATGCTGATAACATCAAGTGTACTTGACTTAGATGCCTTTGAAAATGTCACCCTAAGTGGCTTGGAAGCTTAATTCCCACTTTCTAAAGTGACTTCAAACCCTAAATCACATGGATAAATCTGAAAATTGCAGCCTTAGTCAGCTGTGCTCTCCTTACTCTTCAGTGGCTAATATAAACACACAAAGACCCTATCTGACACTTCATCTAAAAATTAATCCTAATTGCTTTCTGGGCAGCTGTACAAACAGCCAGTTTTACCCAGTTTCAGTTACCTTTTACTCTTTTTTTTTTCTCCTCTTCTGTGCTGCTGTCCTCAATAGGACCCTTTATCACACATTTCTCTTCATGTGCTAGTGGCAGCTAATAACATGTGCCAGCTAATAAGAGAGGCTGTCCTAATTTTTTCTCTCTGGGTCAACCTTTTTGTCTTTTCTTTGGAAGTTAGTAGGTCTGGAATGTGGAAAACAATGTAGCCACGGAAAGGATTGACTAGAGTTGGTCCAGTTCATTGAGAATTTGGTCCTGAGTCACACGTGGATCTTCACAAACAGAAAACACATACCCAGCCTGCTACAGCAGAATCAAATTCAATATTAGGAGCAACTACCATTTTTTTCATTGCCTTTGTCCCACCAGCCTGAAAGCAAAGGGGTTTCTGAAGTTTAAAATACTGTGTGAATGGTGTGATGCCACTGCCACATTGAACCATCCTGACCTATCCCTATGTAAGGAGTGAAACAGCAAATAAGTCTATAGTGTGATAGAAAAAGCTCTACCCCCTCAGCGAGAGCAGAGTGATTCTGGTTCACATTTATTAGTAGTACTAGTAATAAACATTTACGTTGTGGTAGCGCCTAGAGGCCCTGTTTGAAAGCTTGTCTAAAACTGCTATTGTACCTGGGCACTAAACAACTCTGAAGCAGTGCATCTGTCTGCCAGATGTTTTTTTCTTAGAAGCTACAATTTCTAAAATCCCCTTGCTTCCCCTAACAAGCCTTAATAAGCACCTTCAAGAGCTTCCTTCACGGCCCATTCCAGAAGAATCTGCAGTTAAAATTGCAGCGGAACTTCAGGCAAGGACAGCACTTCCGAAGCGAGTGAGGGGCACCGGAGCGGTGCATGAGCACTGCGGGATTTCTGAGAGTGTTTAGTGCCTGTTGGCCCGACTCCTGCTTCCCGGCGGACAAGAGGCTGAGGGGCGCCTCTCCCCCGCCCGGTGCGGGCAGACAGACACGACAGCCGGCGGTCCCTCAGGGCGCAGTGGTTGCGGGTTTTAAGGCCGTAGGGGCGCTGCAAACCCCGCTGCGGGAGCCCTCGGCCGGCGCAGGGACCGAGCCGCCGCTGCCGCCCCCTCAGGCGGGGCCCGGGGCGAGCCCGCCCCACGATGGGTGTGAGGAGCGGAGGGACGGCCGCGGCATGGCGCGGCGCGGCGCCACCTCACGGCGCCCCCGCCACGTGACGGCGGCAACGCCAATCGCAGCGCGCCTTCCCCCACTCTCCCCGCCTCCCGGCGCGGGCAGCGCGGCCGCGTTGCTGGGCAACGGGCGGGCGGGNGGTGGGGCCGCGCCAGGTGAGGGGCCGCCCCGCGGGGGGCTGCCCCGCCGCCGCCCTCCCCAAGGCCCGCGCCTGCCCCTGGAGGGCCGCGGTCCCTGCGGCCTGCCTTCGGCGGGGCCTGCCATGGCGTGCTGGGGGCATCGCCGCGCAGGGGGTGCGGCTGCGGAGGGTTCCCGGGGCGGGAGGGAGGGAGGAGGGCGCAGGCCTGCGTGCACAGCGGGCGTCGCTGCAGGGAGGAGCGGCGTGCTCGGCTGAACACCGCGCTCTTCTCTGCCTTGTGGCTTTGGCACGCTAAATTCCTTGACTTTCACTCCTGCTTTCTGCCAGGCTGGAAAATCAGTGTTGGCAAACTTCGTTTCAGAGAGCATCGAAGGGATTGGCAGCTACAGCCCGACACAAGGTGTAAGGTGAGCAAAACTTGATGGCATGCCAACTAAACCAACTCCCTGACAACTGCTGGCCCCTCAGAAAGTCCCGCTTTCTGGTTGTGGTGGTGTGTAGAATGGTATCGCATTGTATATCCGCTCATCCTCACAGGATCCTGGAGTATGAGAAGCCGAACTTGAACAGTAACAGCAAGGGAGCTGGGTGTCGATTTGAGTTGTGGGATTGCAGTGGTGATCAAAAGTAAGCCACCATCCTTGTTACTTCCTCCAGGCTACTTAATTCATAATAGTTCTGTTTACACAAAACATTCATACTTAAGGCCTAAAACCAATGATCTTTTTGAGATGAGGAATATTCTTGCCTCTTCACCCCATTATGTTTTTTTATAGTTTCTGCTATAAAGCATCATGATGCTACTCTCTGCCATGATCCCAGCTGACACTGAACTTTGTTTTGGATAAGGACTGAGTAAAACAGTGAAGCCTGTAGCTCTTAGAATGAAGCTACAGGTACAGGAGACAGAGGCCCACTCTCTAACTGCCTTTATCTCCTTGAAGTTATTATGTGAGTGGACTTCAAACAATATATATATATATATGATTTAGGCCTTAATTTCCAAAAGAAACAATGAGAACTGGACAGATCCATTTTTAGGGAAAAGGTGTAAATAAGCATTTGACCAAATACTTTTTGTACTTTGCACGCTTTGTACAAATTGTCAGCAATCATGGGACCAACTAACATAATAGTAAGTCAAAATATTTGGAATATGAGAGATCACTGTAAGGATTACTGATGTTGTAATAAAGAAAAGGTATGGAAATATGTTCCTGAGGAGGGAAAAAGAAAACCTGAGGAAGTGTGAGTGCCTGTTTCTGTTTTCCAGCTATCAGTCTTACCATTTCCCATGCACCTGTTTTTCAAGGTTTGAAACATGCTGGCCAGCTCTGATGAAGGACTCTCATGGCGTAATAATAATCTTCAATCCTGAGCTGCCCAGTCACCTGAAAGAAATTGAAATGTGGTACTCCTGTTTCGTGCAGCAGCAGCCACTGCTTGATAGCCAGTGTCTCCTAGTTGCACATCACAAGCCAGGCAGTGCGGGGGACACAGAAAATCTGTCTTTGGGTAAGAAGATGGAAAACTCAATCTTTAACTCAAGAGTTTTTATTGATATATTTATCTTTAAAATTGTTTGTACCTTATGGCTTGCCTTTTTCATTTAAACCTGCCAATCAAAGAATACTAGAGTGCTTTACAGAAACAGAAATAATGAACTTCAAAGGTCATCTAGAAGGTGAACGATATTCCTATTTCACAAAAGCAAAAGTAAAGGCAAGAAAAGTTTGACTTCTCTAAGGTCCTACAGTACGTAGCTGAGTCAGGAATTAGAACTCCTGGTGTCTGTAGCCATATGTCACCATCACTAGTAGTTTGTTTCTTATGTTGAATTTTATCTTTTGTTAACTGACACATCTGAGCCTGAATTTATCGATCAAAAGAATAGGAGCCCTTTGAAATAAACATCTAATGATCTTCCTCTTAAAATTAGTAATAGGTACTTTACATACTGCAAAATTATTTGTGGCTGTTTATACAAATGAGAACACACACTCCCTCTGGGCAACCTGTTCTAGTGTTCAAACAAATACAAATTTATTATAATTATTAATATACTAACACATATTTAATATAACGATATCGCTCCATAATTTTTAAGTAATCAAAGAATGTCACGATACTTCGGTAGTAAAATTGCAATTCAGTGCTGAATGTTTGATTCTGCCTACCTGAATGTGAGACCAAAACTGATACTTTAACCTTTAATAATAATGTTTGAAGAATTGAATCTAATGACAAGTTGTGCTTGTTTGTAACACTAACAAGCTATGATGCATTTCTTTACGTGTTATATGTTATATGGGGTATCAAACATTGGATACTACTGAATTCTGACTGACTGGATACTACTGAATTCCAGCATGAGCTGTCCCATGAGCTTGACTGTGAATATTTCTTTTATAAAAGCACTATACCTAATTATTTTTTATTTACCTTCAAAGCTTACCCGCTGAACAAGCTGAAACTAATACATTCCAACTTAGAAGAAGATCCTGAAGATGTTCGGATGGAATTTATTAAATACTTCAGAAGCATTATCACCTTAATAAATGAGAGCAGAGAGAGGGAAGAAATGTCAATTATCTCCTAACATTAAACAAAATACTGAAGAGGGAAGAAACAGGATTGTTTTCACTTTGTAAGCTATACTAGCTTATGAGAATTTGCCAGCCTATAAACACTTCAGAGAAAATAATGCACAATTCATGACTTAACCAGAAAAAAACAAGTGCTGACATCAGATGAACTGTGGTGCCAAACAGATAGCTGCACATCCAGGAATTTGGGTAACTTTAGCTGCACTTCGGTTTCATGTAACATCAGAGGTACAGCAAGGTATTGTTTAATGTGTTAGTGTGGACCAGAAGATAAAGGTATCTGTCGTCCCTTCACTTCAGAGTCCCTTTTTGTAGAGGTGCTAAGAGAAGAAAGCCTGACAGAATGTAAGATTTGTGGAGTTCTGCTGAAGCATCTGAGTAAAGTGCTCATGCTAGCTGTCTGTTCCTGGAGAAGTTATGCTTTTGGAAGTCAGTGCAACCTGATTAGAAGAGAGATCTGAGAAGTAGTTGTGGAGTGGAATCCACATTTTTAAGTTCCAAGTTCTCCTTATCTTTCTGGCCAGCATCTGAAGATAGCACATTTCATAGCTATTGCCTTGGCAAGACAGAGTAGGTTGCAGTCTTTCTCAGGACTAGGTTTTTCTTCTATTCCAACAAAATAAACGTGTTGTTGGGGACAATGTTTAGGTCTCTGGGAGGAAAACAACTGAAATCTCAGTGTAGTGCAATACTTTGACCTATGTCGGGAACTCCAATAGCGAAAAAAACATTGTGTTCTCCAGAGGAGGAAAAGCTGTTTCCAAACATGTATTACAGTTTCCTGCAGCACTGAATTAAGTGGTTTCATAGATAATTTACTTTCTGATTTGTTTGGTTTGCACTCATTCCTGTTCTTAGTGTGTTTTGCTGTGGCAGACCTTTTTTTGTAACATGCAGTACTAAAGCAATAAAAATGTTTTAAAAATGCATCCCTTTTGTTCTCTAAGGGAAAGTTAGTTATGGTTTTGTAGAACTCTTATCGACTAGCCTAATTTTTAGTAAGGAAAACAGTGATAAATTTATAGTACCTTTCACACTGGTTAGCTCCAAAAAGAGACATTTACAAAAACTTGTCACTGACCCAAATGGCCAAAGGAATGACAGATGAAAACCAGAAGCATGTATTCATACTAACACACGCTTCTTTTATTCAGCAGATAATTTAAAAGGAGAGAGGGACCAGGAGCAGGAACTGCAGAAATCCTTGAGAAGCATCACACTTCACCTTGTACTGCAGCTCACCTTGTGAAGTGTGAAATCAGAACTTGTCAGAACTATGTCTGACCCACAGCGCTAAATTTTACAGATTTTCTTTCATTGCATATTCATGCCATGCAGCTGGTTTACAAGTATATTTGTTAAAACAGCCTTGTCCTTTCACCAACATTTGTCTTTTAGTAAACATCCCTTACGTAAAGTATTTTATAAAACAGGAAGTACTTGATCCATTTTAGTTCAAGACAACAGAAGTGAGAGCTTCTTGGGTTTTTCAGTGATCTAGGTTAATGAGACTACTATTTTTCCTGTTTTCATAGTTCAGTCTCTTCTAAGTAGCCTGTCCTTGCACAAATATTCTGTTTTCCAAGATGACAAGAGACGCCTCAAAAATCTACTCAGTTCTTTAAAAATCTTTCTCCTGGCCTTCAAAGAGTGTGCAGTCTTTCTCCAGGGTTTTCAGTGAGAGCGAGCTTCAGTGAGAGCAGAGCGCAGTCAGGGTGTGGTGCACTGGCACGGGCTACTCTTAGCAGTGGTGCAGGTCTTGTTCTAGCCTCCTCAAAATGCCCACAGTGGTCAAGGCAAAAAAATGGCCCTCCCTTCCTTTTGTCAGTCCTTCCATGGGATTCACTGTAGCGTTGTAACAATGATGGGCTGTAGCAGCTCAGAATAAGTTACTTTTATTGTTGCTTTCAGGTAGGAGAAGATTTTTTCAATTATTTTCTTACACTGCTTGAAGCACTTCTACATCATCATGCTCAAAATCAACAAACACATTGCTAGAGTCTGAAAGCCGCTTCATCCCAGTTGTGCTTTGTACTTCCCCAGGTATTCTTCTCTTTGATTATTAAGCCCTTTTTATTTAGAACAAAGGCATGTGAGGTGAAAGATTAAAAGGAGATAGAACAGTTCCAAGTTGTAAAACTAATGGCTACAAGTAGCACAACAAAACACACTGAGCGAGGCTCACACTTTGGAGAATCACATTCCAGTGATACACTGGTTTGCTCCGGTTGGTACCAGGTGTGTGGCATGTGAAGTTGTGGGCACACACAAATAACCTGCACTGTTCTTTTCTTGGGTGCTTGTGTGCTCACAGAATTTGCTGTCCCAGCTTCTTTTCATTGTCTGCTGGCTCTTATTCTGCCATTAAAGCTAAAAGCTACACTCAGTTCTCCGAGGAAAAGAGGCGGGGTATGGAAAGAAAAAATCTGACAGGAAGGACACCAGGAAAGAAAAAAAGCAAATAAGCAGCAAGAGATGAAAATGAAAGGTTGGAGGCGAATAGTGGGAGGCTGGCATTTCAACATCTACATTTTATTTATATGACTTTTGAAACAATCAGGCTTTATATGTTTGCAATCAGTGTCATAGGGTGGTCTGTTGGAGGCAGTTATTGGAAAATTCACAGTCTAACTAGAGAACAAGTTTTTTACATGCTGCCTTAGATTATTTTTCCTTGTTGCCAGCTGTGTGGTGCTGAAGCCAATTTTTAAAATATACTGCCTTAATAAATTCAGATTTTCCCAACAGCAACATTCTGATATGCACTGGTAAAGACTGGTGTGAAACCCAAATATTTTATTTGGAATGTAAACCACTGTTTGGGTGATTCCAGGGTTGAAAAGTCAATGAACTCTCCTATTCACCACCTTGCTTCATATAAAACGTTAATCATGATGTTCCTTTAAACTCAACAAAAGGATGTAAATTACAAGTATCTATATACTGCAACACATTGTTCATTAGAGAAGAAAAATACTGGTAGACAGAACCAAAGACAGATCCTTAGACTTGACTTTATATCATCCAGAAAGGTCATAATATATAATAAATGTAGAACATCATTCATAAAATCTGGCCAAGGGATTAATTTCTATGACTGCTGAAGAACAAAGTAAATGCATAGACCCATGCAAAATTAATCCTTAGTACTGGAGAAGATACAGAGAAAGTATTTATTCAGAAGTATAATTTATTAATGATTTGTGAAACAGGTCAACAGAGACACTGAGTTAGAAGAGGGGTACGAGAATGCCAGATGAACATATGTTACGTCTCTGTCTCTGCCCTTTACAGCCTGCCTTTCCTGTGCTATCAGCAAGTCTGCAGAGCTTCAAACACCACGCCATGGCATTGCTCAGATTGGGGGCGTGCAGTCCTATTTGTTGAAGCAATGTGGTTAGTAAGTGACTGTTCTATGGCTGTGTCCATATTGCTTGTGAGAGCAAAGAATTGCCCAGACAAGCATAAAGGAAACTGGGAACGTGAGGCAATCAGCCACAAGTTACACGGAAGTCAGTTGGCAAGCCACAGGTTTAACTAGGAGGAGGAACAATTTAGGATCAGAAGATAACAGCAAATTTGCAGCAAAGGCACTCTATTCACACTGAGGACGCAACCACCATGCTTGGAAGTTTGGAAAGGATTTTTGGATGACCCTGTCAAGAAGTGGAAGGGAAGGCACAGAACCAGCGAAGCCTGTCAGTTCCTCCAAACAAACATAACCTTCTCTAAGTGCCCTCAGTCCCCTAGAGTGAACAGTTCACATCTCCTTCTCATTCTCTCAGCAGCCAAGTACCCCCAGACTCCTGCTTTGTATGAACTGTGCACAAAGTCTCTGACTTCCCTGTCCCTTTCTGTGGTTCCTTAACCATACTGGAATTCAGTGGCTATTTGTTCCAGTGGCCTCTGTGATCACCTGCATTGTCATGGTTTGGGGAACTGAGGCTGGAATCAGGGACATAGAACATTTTAAATATTAATTAATTCAAATACATTCAGCCTCTACAGTGCAGAATCCAAAGATTCCAGGATATGCCAACTGTTCAGTGAGAAAACAACCTGGACTTAAACAGAAGTTATTCAGGTGCAACATTATTTTGTCACTTGGCACAGAATATTGATAATCCTGACAGTTTACATCACTATATTTCTGATGTACAGAAATTATTTTCAAAGATTTATTGCTGTATAGCTACAAAAAGGTTTAGAGCTATAGGTGAGCTGTACTCAAGTTCACTCACACTCATCTCCCATGAAAGTAGTTGGTACTCATTCCTTTGGACAGTTGACCCATCTGAACAAAGAGTCAGCATGGAAATTTGATAGGGAGCAGTTAGAATCAGAACTCTGCAGGGCTAGAAATGCAGAATTTTAAGACTTCAGGGCCATAGATAGAAAGTTAATGGCTGTGGCTGTCTTGCAGACTGGTTACTTAAGACATTTAAGCTCTTCAATTATAAAATAGAGTTTGCTCAGGTTACCCCTCACAAGCTGTTTTCTGCACACACAGAAAATTATGAAGCCAATAACTACTTATGATGAAAACAGTTACAGGCACTGCTATCCAGATGTGTGGCTTCCAGGGTAAAAATCATACTTGTTTACAACCAAACTTTGGGAGTAGCAGCACAGCCGAATGAAATACATTTGGACCTTACCAAAAAAATGCAGCTTTCCTTTCAAGTCATATATTTTGAAGGCCAGGCCATTGGTCTCAGTTGCTCTCAGCAGTATTGTTCTAATGGACACAATAGACATAAGAAACCCTGTGTTCCTATTTCTATTATTGAATTGCCAAGTGACTATGAGGAAGTCACGTAGGCCACCACATTTAAGAGTGCCCATCCATGCTGTGTTTTTGCATACTCAGTTTAAAATATGTAGGGTGCTGATGTGCAGACACTTTAGGAAGCAACTTCTAGAAGGTATCCAGGACCTATTGAAAATCAGATCTTAAACTACTCAACTTCTCAACAGGAGTATCTTGCTCTGGAGGTCACTTGTGAGTATTTCCTCGTATCACTTCCCCAGAAGTCTTCACTGGTGGAATACTTCAGTGGTGCAGCAAAGATTCCCCAAAAGATCAGTTTGCCTTGTTGAGAAGTTGCCTTTCCCAAGATGCTAGAAACACTCTTAACAGTAACTCACATAGCTTTAGTCAGCGCTCTTGATGCACACGCAGACACTATCAAACTTGTCAATAAAAGATACCATATGCTAGTACTCCAAGCACTCCAGGGGGTTAATTCACATGTACAAAGCAGGCCTGCTGTCAGTTCAGGTGCATCTTTTTGCATTGATCCATCTTATGTTACTTAGGACAAGATTCTGCCGTGAGTGACTGAGGTTTACATAACTAGATGCCTCTTAAAGATGCCTCCTTAATATGTGCTGAGAATTCATCCTCAGAAAATCAGTCACAGAATCACAGAAC
>VZTV01064252.1:342-13105 GCA_013400875.1 Anhinga rufa
TGATGTGCGGCAAGAGGCAGCTTTGTTTTACAATTTCGCACGTCTCTCCTAAGAACTGTCAGTCTGGCTATTAAGGGAGGCACAGTTTTGCCAGAAGTCAAAACTTTCTTCTTATTCCAAGAGATTTAGCAAGGGACATGCAAAAGTAGTCTAGTGATCAAGATTTATTTTTTTTAGTAACATAAATTAATCTAATTTGCTAATGAAAGAATGCTTCCAAAAGGTGTTTAAATACTATCACAAAATACCACTGATGCATTAAGTTAGAAATCTTAACATACTATTAAAAAATGACACATGGCAATTTGAGAGGGCACAGTGCTTAGGGTCTGAGTGATCTTTTCTGACACATTTCACTGCCAAGGGGAGACATCTGTAGCAAGATGCTAATGAAGTGCTGAGGGCAGCGCAGTATCGGTATGTTAGTATCAAGGGATTGTACCATTTCTGAGCTCCTAATCTGCTTTTATATTTTTTTTATGTTATAAAGAAAAGAATAGAAATTTGGGCACAAATTATTTAGCATAAAAAATATTTAGTCTGCTTGTACTGCTTCCAGTCATTCCTTCAGAGCAAGTTTTCTTTGAACACGTAGCTTCATTTTACAACAATTTTTTGATCACCAAAATACACTCAAGTACCCTCTTGATGGCATCTGCTCTTGAAAGTTCCACTTTGTAACACAAAACAAAAGTGAAAAAATCCATAGACATTGAACCTATCTATTACGGTGCTTACCTTCACGATCATTTTGTAGAGGATAGCATATTGATTGCTGAAGCCTAAAAAGTGATGGGATTCCTACATAACAAATACTAGGATGAACTGTAATCTACTGCTAAAACTCACTCCCACTCCGGTCCAGTTGATATCATGTTTCTTGACACAGAGGTGCTGTGAACAGGTGGGGGCAGGTTTCTTCCATCAATCCAGCTTGCTGGCTGTCCAATTGGTTTTAAAAAGAAAATGGGACAGTTCTCTCTATATACTCACTATTTTATCTGGCAACATCTGCTGAACTGGTGGAAGAGGTTTAAAATAATCCTTTTTTTTCTTGTATGAAAAGAGATACAGGTTTTTGCAGCCTGCACTTCTAGACAGAA
This sequence comes from Anhinga rufa, assembly GCA_013400875.1. Taxonomy (NCBI): domain Eukaryota; kingdom Metazoa; phylum Chordata; class Aves; order Suliformes; family Anhingidae; genus Anhinga; species Anhinga rufa. Next base: position 1,446 of record VZTV01064252.1, read on the forward strand.
AATCTCAGCTTTTCTGTAAAAAAGTAGCAGGATACTTATCTACATATTCTCTTTCAAGTCATCCCCAAAAGCACTAGTTAACGCTGTAGCCAACCTGCAAGTACACTTCGCACATTATCCTTGAAAGCTTCCGAGAACCATTTAGGGCGTAACCCATTTGGTTATTGCATTAAAATAAGAAATCCAAGAGCACAGGGGAGCTTGATTTGAACTAATTTCCAATCACTTCAACCTGAATTACAGATTATTTAGATTACATTTAAGGCTCTAACATGCTTCAGCTCAGAGACAAACACCAAACTTCTGCAATGCTGCAACTAAAAATGCAGTCTGTTATTGAACAGTGTCATGATCAGAAAGCATTGTCTTTGTACAATAAGTCACAACTATGGACTTTACTCCAATAGATATGAGAACCCAAATAATCTTCACCCAGAAAAAAAGATATATACCAGCATAAACAAAGAGTTTCAGGTATAGACAATATGCAGACAAAAAACCCCCATATTTTTTGCATCCCAACTGTTTCAAAGCTTTCTCACAATGAATCCTTGTTATCAGATGTTTTAACAACTCTGCTAGCACAGTGCTAGGTTTTACCATCCTAAGGTTAACTGAAAGCATATCTTCCACTTAGACTGAATAAATATTCATTGCTACATACATATTTCAAAGAAAAATACGGGTTTTTTCCATTTCAAAGGTTGAACTCCTGAACTACTTGTTCAGCATCACATAAAGCTGTTCAGAAGTCATAACTTACTATGTGAAATTGAAAATACTAAGGTGAGAACAAAAGACAGGCAAAAATCTACTTTCATTTATCTGCAAGTGCAGGTTTTCTGCAAGTATCACAGTTGCAAAGGAACTTAAACTAAAACTACCGCTGCGTAGAGCAATTGGGATAGAGTAGGGCTTACCAGCTCAAAAACACTGCTATATAAACACAGATATGCTGTGTTCAGTATAGATTTATTCACACATACTATGAACAAGCTAGTAAACCTACCCTGACCCAAACTAGTGTTAGGTGGAGCCAGCTTGGATCTGCCACAACTTACTAATTTTAACCTAAGTTTAGCATTAGCACAGCCAGATATCAGCTGCCTTCATGAACAATAGCTTGGTGGTCAATGAATTGCCCTTTTTACTAAGCCTGATCAGCTTGGTCTCATTATCACAAGAGCCAAGAGCCATTTATCAATATGCTCAAGCTAGCAAAGGCACCTCAAGTAACAAGCATTGGGGAAAACTATTTCTGAATTGGCTTTACTAGAAACTTAAAGATGGCAGTGAAGACAGGTCAGTTTTGAAATGGTTTCCGCTGAACCGGGCAATGGGACTGCAAACAGACTCTGTACAATCAAACACGCAGCTTTTAAGTGAAGTAGTGAGGAAACATGAGCACTGTGTATGTGCAAGTGTCATGCACACCTAGCCCATTCAATAGCCAGAATTAGGCACAGAATAAGTGTGGGAGGGGGGGAGAGAGAAACCCAATCCAAGCCACAATGAAAGATAAGCCCAGCAGCTGAAGAGTGGACAGTTTCTGCAAGTTCAATATTAAGGTGAATACTATGCAGGTTCTGATTTGATCTGTGTCACGGTATGCCTGCTATATCCAGTCCTCAATACCTCTGTGATGAAGCAAGTTTGATGCTGGAGCACTAAAATATCTGAGATAGGCAGCTGTCTGTTCATCTCAGAGAAAGCTGTATCATCATATTTGCTATGAGAAGCAAGAGCAACTTGCCTACAGCTGTGACCCTGGCAAAGAGAAAGTGCAAGCTCATATACAAAACCCATAACAATATAGAGTAACAATGACATTATCTGAAAATCTAAAATTAATACCACTACTGTAGACATGAAAAAGTTGTAGCAGCATGGCCATTCAGGTAATTATTAATTTTGTGACTGCATTGCAGCAGGGAATTTTTTACATCAGTAGGGGGCTCTAGTTCTGCAGCTTTTCATAATAATCTGTTAAATCTATACACAGAATGGAAATATTCTTGGTCATGCTGACACAGGAGCCAGAACACTTGCAGCTGCACGACTATCACAGAGGCAGAGCTGCGTGGCTATATTCAGTGCTCTCTGAAGCTGGTGCCTGACAAGAACAAAGATTACCAAAGCAAAGATATTTTATCTTGAAGATGTCTTAGAAGCAAGCAAATGCAATTATGCATAATGTCAATTTAAAAATAAGTAACTTTTCAATAACTGATCAAGAGCAGCCTATTAAAGGGTCATGGTACAAACTCTCATTCAATGCTGCGCTTACAAATAAACCTGGCCTTTATGTCACCAAAATGGACTTACATTTTTATAACCCCAGAATTCCAAAAACAAATGAAATCTGTAAATAATTATAGCAGACTAGCATTATGCAAGTATTTGTTAAGATTCTCCGTATCACTTAACATATATTACGCTATATTGCATAGCTGTATTTATTCATATGTTGAAGTACCTGAGCATCTTGATAAAACAAAAAAGTTATGAAGATACCGTTCAGACATACCAGGACTTGAGCAGACACTTTTAAATGTCACTCACAGAGAACAACAGCTCAAATGTAAATGTAAAAACCTGTTAGACTTGTGATGAGGCTCAATCAGGCCCTATATGCAGCTGCTCAGAATTATGTTAGGGATCAGCTTGCAAATTGTTTAGCATGGCTCAGACAACTCATTCTTAACTGTGGCCAATTAGTGTTGACAGCCTAGCTGCATTTGATTTAGAATATGGAGGTAGACACATAGGTTAAAATGAGGTTATTAACTCTAGATAAAGAAGTCAGTGAGCAAGCAAACAGCTGAAAAAGGCTTACAGCTTCTCTTTACCAAGGCTAAACAGAGAAGGGTGCAGATATAGTGTACTATCAGTGTTGGTAGGAAAACCAAACAGTGTATGGAATAGCCTTCTTCGCTACGGAATAACCGACCTTCACTTTTAACACTTTGTGCATACGTTTTAAGAGGTGGAAGCTTTATAGACATAGTGTCCATTTCGTACAGAATCACATTGGAATAATGCATTTGCTATATAACCAGGCAACTTGAAAAGCCAAAGAAGTTGTTCATATCTGCAGAAACAAACACACAGAGCTCAGATTTAACCATATTTGCATAATAACTTTTGCTCTGTGCTTAGCAGAATGACAGCAACATATAAAAAGAAGCTACTTTTCTCAATAACTTATGAGAAAATGCTCTAAAAACCCAGGATTACTTAGAACGAACCATTTTTGAGAACACCTTTGGAAGAATGAGAGGATCTGAGTCAACTGTTGAGTGCATCAGAAAAGTATGAAGAATATATAAGATGGCAGAAGCATCTTCATTGACAAGTAAATTAAATCAATCTTTGACTGACTGTCAATAGAACAAATAGGGAAATCCAAAGAAAACTCAGGCAATCAATCTTATTACTATAAATTTTATCAGATTCCTCAAAAAGGAGGTCAGCTCTGAAGTAAGTACAACTGCTTCTTTTGTTGATATCCATATGGTGCAGTCCATTAATAACATCTATTGTAGCACAAACCATTTGTACTTATCTCATGATTAAATTACCTGTTAAAATATCTAGGCATAATAAAAGTGAATCAGTCTCAATCATACAATTTCTTTTTTCTCCTAACATAGCCCAACCAGCCAAGAATTTGACTGATCATGTTCATTCCCCAGAAGATTCTATATAGTAATATCACCTTTTAATTAACAACTTGTCAAAAGTGCCATCAACCTAATCCGTACATATATAGGTAGTTTCCATTTTTATCTCCAAAATGCAGATATTTATAGTGTGCCATCTGAATGCCAAAAGGTTCCAATATGTTTCCCATATCCCCTCGTGGCATATAAATCCATAAAAATAACTCTAAAATTAAAATAAGATGGCTAAGTAGCCTAGAAACTGTGCTTAAATGTTTTCTAAGCGACCTGTGTAGAAAAACAGAAGCCATCCAAAACTGATTGCCTGCTTGAGATAATACCAAATTAAATAAAAATCCTTTTCCGGTTTCGGTAATCAGTTGTCTCCTTGTAAAACATATTACAAAAAAAAAGCGCCTCTTTACAAACATTTAAAAGCTGTCAGGGCAAACTTGGACCATGATGCCCTCTTAATAAAAAAACCCTAGCAGATAACGAGCTCTATGCAATTAGTACATAAACTAATGGCCTGCAGATAAATATCAGACTAAAAAAGGAAAATGTATGTTTCACATGTTGATAATCCATTCCAATTTCAGTAGCCTTATCTACACTGCATTTCTTTTAGTCTTCTTTCAGTTAGCTGAACAACAGTCGGTGTCAATGTTTCTGGTCAGGATGATTTACCTACAACTTAAACGTGACCAATACTGTTTTACTTTTAAAAATATGTTTATGTCTTCTGTAATTGAAAAGAAATTGCTACTTTCTTGAATTATTTCCATTTTTCAGTGGAAAATGAATTCTTCAAAGCAAAACAAAGAAAGGCAGAAACAAGTGACTGGTACCCAGCTTCCTTTAAGTGCTTGCCTTTCCTCTCTCCATCCCCCTCTACTGATCTCTTAATTCTGCACTGCTGATTCTCATGGCCAAACTATTAAAAATAGAACTGAACAACTTGACTCAGTTTTCTCTACTAATCGGATAAGATATGGGTGAAATAATTGCTTTAACATTATAATAATTTAATGTTCAATTATTTCTGTGTTATTTAACCATATTAGAGACAGGTGTCAAAATCTTAAACAGGCGAAAGCAGTAAAAGTACTTTCCTTGTTTTACAACAGCTTTAGGCTATGTTCATTACAAAACAAAGTTAACATTTCTCGGTGCATCAGGCAGCCACCACCCCACAGCAAGAGCTCCATGAAGACACCCTGATTCCTAGCACCGCAGCCTTACCGTTTCTCTCCAGAAAACTAATCTCAGAGTGAAAGAAAGCAAGCAGCACATATAGTCTTGCTGGGTTAAGCCATTTGGTAATAAGCAGCCCACACTGAAAACAAAAAGCTGATGCTGATGGGGCTGGAGAACTGGAGTTTCTCCAGCTTCCATGCTGCCTGCTCTTCTGCGCAGAAGAGGCTGTCCAGACCATGGGGGCCAGAGGGGATGTGGGAGCTGGTGTGTGAAGGAAGGTGACAGGAGGGCCCTAGGTGAGGAAACGTACAGCACCGGGAAGCGCCGAGGCCCACAGTGGACCTACATCAGCCAGTCCGAGTATCCTCGGGTCTGCTTATGCCACAAGATGTTTTGGCAAGTTGTTTTCATATAGGCTTTTACTGCCTCCTAAGTTTTTCATAGAATCACAGAATGTCCCGAGCTGGAAGGGACCCACAAGGACCATCGAGTCCGGCTCCTGTCCCTGCACAGGACACCCCAAATTCACACCACGTCTCTGAGGGTGATGTCCAAGGGCTTCTTGAACATCTCCAGGCTGGGTGCCGTGACTGCCTCCCTGGGGAGCCTGTTCCAGGGCTTCACCACCCTCTGGGGGAAGAACCTTCTCCTAATACCCAGCCTAACCCTCCCCTGGCACATCTTCCTGCCATTTTGATGAAGAGTAGCACATTTACCTTTGAACACTTCTCCATAGGCATACTTTCGTCAATAGTTACCTCAAAAAGATTTGCAAAAGTTCAGTTTGAGTGGAAGTGGTCTAATAATTGTGAAGCAGACGTCATAACTTCCAAGGGCCATGGTGCCTGGATGACCATCACTGACAACAGAATATGTACACACAGGCTCATTCTTTCAACTTCAAAAAAGGCTACAATTTCTAAGAATAGACTGCTAACTAAATTTAGCATTTATAAAATTTATGACACGCTACATGATGATGTGTCACACAAGAAATTTTGTATGAGAAATGTAGTTGTGAAAATTCAAAGAACTCTTAATGTGCAATTCAGTGTCCAAGTGAGCCCCCCAGGCAGCTATTACTTTGCACTAGAGACCACATCCTCCACATTAAATTAGTATTTTTAAACTAACCAAGAGGTAACCTGAGATAACAGCTTTCACTAAACTGAAGGAGAAAAACATTGCCTCTTAATTCACTGTATGACATAGCCACTAACTTAAAATACAAACCAGAAATTAAAGGATAAATCTGCTTGGATAAAAGCAAAATGCAGAGTGACAAAATGGCCTTATATAGGAGCAGAATGTTGTAATTTCAGTCTGTATGTATGACAAAAGAATTCCAGCTTAGTTAAAAGGTAAAGAATGTGCAATATATGCACCAAATCAATGTAGCCATTTTGATGCAGAAGTAGTTCATTAGGCAATTCCCACTCACAAAAAATCTGTACACTTAAATGCACTGATGCACAGAACATACCTTTGCAACATGGTCAGTTTGCAGCTGCTAAGTACATATCCAGCCAGATGGAAGGAATCATTGCAGCTCCACTAACTGAACTGAGAGATGGGAAAGCTGGAGGTCTGACTGGTATCAGATTCGCTCCCTCTCTTCCCCTCTCCCAAGTCCCAAACTGAGAGGAATTTAAACCAGCAAAATATTTTACCTTAGATGGCAGAGATGATGACACTTGACAAGATACAGATGCTGCTCTCAAACACCCTGACAAAAACACGGTAATAAACACAGAAGCACAAGGATCATACAGCTAGTAAACTACATGTGCACAGTTGTTCTAGGACATTGGCAATCCCAGGCCATCTTGGATGAGAAGGCACTGCAAAATGTAATTAGAAGTCTTTCTGCCTTACTGGAAGTTCCTTTTTGAACTTCCCATCAGTGACGCCTGTATTGGGTACCTGCCTAAGTCTGGTCCTGCAAGTGTTGACTGACAGATATAAGTACCTAGGACTGTTTGTCTTGTACTGTTACTTCCAGTCTACCATGGATGTACCAGCAGCCTATATATGAGCAAGAGAGAACTGGAGCTCAGCACAGGCTTGTAATTCACAGTGGGGACAGACACAAGAGGGTAATTTCTTTTTCCTTTGTCACAAGCATTTTATAAGGAAGCATCTTGGAAATCTTTCTATGCATTTGTACAATTTACATGGACTGGTGAATTAGAAAACACTTGAAAAGTAACAAAGGAACTGTATTGCCAGCCACATCTCTTAAAGGAACAGAGAAGAGAATAAATTGCAGCCAAAAGGAAGAGAAGAATGAAAAGTCTTGACCTTGCTTACTTATCCCATGGACAAGTGATTTATCATACACAAGAATGACAACACAATTGTGAAAGGGACACTGATTATGAAAGGGAAAATCTTTATGATTATATAAACCTACTTAAATAAAATAAAATAAATTCATTAATTGAAATGAAATTAAATTTCTAAATAAGCAAGACTAACAATTTATTAAATATTGATCACAGGTAATTTTTGCTGGCCTTCTTTAAATATGTAAATAATTATATCAGTGCAGAAAGGAATCAATACGCCAGAAGTTCACGGGGTGGTTCTCAGTGATTTCTGAAGAAATAGCCTCACAAAATGATCCATGAGTTACCTCTGGGAAGGAGAACTGCATGTCATCCTGTACTGAGATAATCGATGACTAACGGAACGACATGTGTATGTCTTCACATGATTTGTATGCCATTTACTTTCCTTTGCGCAATTTGCTTTAGCTAGTAAATCTTATGTCTGGAAATGAATAGAGTAATTTGAAGCCTGGATTCCACTTTCTGGTTTTTGTCAGTAAGCTACAGCAGACCCGCACAACATTGTAGCGACTGGTAGGTCAGCAACTTCCACCTGGCCCAGGGGAAGGACGACGACTCCACGCAATGACACCAAAAGCCCGCAATGAGCAATCCTGTACCTCTATGGTAATCACTTGGGCAAGCGGACCTCTGCTGTAATGGGGATGGGAAGAGGTGCAGACAGTCCAGCGCTCTCCCTACAAGACAGGTCTCTGCAACCGTTACTTTCCAACACAGTCAATGAAAGGAAAAGTAGATACCTTCCTTGTGAGATTATTAGTTCTGAGAAAACAAAAGTCATCCTGGAACAGGTGTTATGGACAAGAGGTATTTCTAGTTAGTTATTATCGACTGCAGTTAATTGTTTGGAGACTTCCTCTTTAAAGATGGCTTTCAATCCTTGCCCTTTGGTGAAGCAAGCAACACACCGTTAAGATTACAGCATACTAGATACAATCCAATATAAACAGCATTTTTATGGGATAATCTTTTGCAGGATATATCAGACAACCAGTTATTTACAAATAAAAATTTATCCAGGCCTTTAAAAATTACTATAAAAAGCTAATCTAACTAGCGGCATTCAATTCTGCTTCCCTTTACCATTCCATAGCAGAGACGAACAGCAGCAACCAGTTGCAAAGTATCTTTGTCTGGTTAACACAGAAAGCATAGCACAGTAGGAAGTGTTCTCTCAGCTGCGAGGCAGCAGTATTAGCAGGCTATATTTCCCAAGTAAGGATCCATTCCTTATCCACTGATTTGGAAATTGCCCTTTGAACAGCAATCCCATTACATTGAATACTCTTGTTCTTGCACTTTCCTAAAGTCCGAACAGTCCCTCATGTCAGAGGGAAAAGAAGCCACCATAGGATCTGGTCTCCCACATCTTCGGCACTGAAAAAGACACGAAAGGCTAAGCGGCCTTAAACTGTAACCCAATAGCTGGGATGCTATTCGTTTCTTTTGACTTATTTGGTATCCACAGCACCACTACAGCAAAAATAAGAGAAGATAAAAATCCATGTAAGATCAAATTTAGTAGAGATGCCTACCCATAGCAGTTCTTGCCCATGGAATATTGGAACAGATACTGCTTTTTTTAACTAGGAAAAGCAACAAACAGATGTTCAAAAAGGTTAAGGATGGAAAGGGATTTAATTTGCAAAGAAATCATAACTAAATTCTCTTTATTGGCTTCCATCTTGATTCTTCTAGCATAACTCTCCCCTGTATAAACTACATGCAAGTTCTGTATTGCTTGGGGCTATGTGGCCTTTTTAGAGAATTTTTTGCAAAGGAAAAACATTTCCTTTCAATGACAGATGAGTTTATTGCTAGTTATGTCCACAGGAACAGCTTATAAAGTATATAAATGCTTGTAATTCCTATTCCATTTCATTGAAAAAAATCCCAGTGCCTAAAGCTAAAATACTCCTTCTGATCTAGTAAAAATCCGTATCTGAATTTGCCAGGGAATTCAGCAGAAATACTGAGGATGCAGTTTTAAAGCTAGAGGGCTGCAGTTTGGTTTTCACTGCTCATTCCCAGCTCTTCCCATCTTCTGCCTGCTCCTGGCACTAGTACTCATGCAGTGGCAATTGTGAGGTACTTCAGGAGGCTGGTAGTGATGAAGTTAACCTGAAAACTGATCCTTTTCTGACCAAACCAGCTCCCTGAACTGGCTTGCTATATGGTCCCATGATTATCAACAGCGACTCAGGGGCAGGAACAAAGCAGTTGAGACTTGGGTTGGCTTACACTGCAGCAAAGTCACGCTGTAACTTGCTTTCACTCTTGCACAACGTACTCCTAACCCGAACAGTCTCGGCACTAGCACTTGTAGTTGTGGAGCAAGACATCACCACTGTGACTGAAAGAGACTCCCTCTCTCCAGCAAGGCAGCCTGCGATCAGCTGTAGATCTTGTGGCTGGCATAGCTGCTAGAATGGCTACAAGTGAAGTGAAAGCATTTTTGTGGGAGAGAGCAGAAATCTCACACCTCTTCATGACGCTATTGCAGAAAGGTTCTTTCCCTGTAAGGTGTTTTGATAAAGACACAGACAGGGGCAAACCCCTTTCTGTGGAAGTTAAAGTAGTCAAAGTGTCACCAGAGTGAAACAAGCACTAACCAGCAATGCTTATCAAGCTTATTTTCACTTCATTTGATAATGATCCTGACAGCAGAATCTCCTATTTATGCTCCACTAAACTTTTACATTTTATGGACTATGTTACCACGTCTTCCCGTTTCATAACTGTACTCCCACACAACGCCATAAAATCCTATTTTATACTTACATTACATTTCTTGTACATGAATACATTATCTTTACCAAGGTGATGCTAGTAGTCCCAAGGCTAGTTCAGAAAAGGTTAGTCTCCCATTGCTGTCTCTATAGTCAGCTCCCAGGAGATGATGACCTGCTGGCACTACCACATCCAGTTCAACCTCCACTATATATGTCCTCTGTGCCCCCTTCTCCATGTCAGTGCTAATGTTTGATCCTTGATCAAACCATGTTGGGGAGCTAAAATACCAGAAACTCCTACCCTTCTTCCCCACCAAGCCCAAAACATACCCCCCCACAAAAAACAAGTGAAGAGTTTCTTCTGGTTCAGCTGCCTGAGGATCAGAGGAATGTAAATTTAATAAAGACAGGGGTGGGAACAGAGACTTGGGAAACCTTTTGGCAGCAACTATAACCTCAAACCATACTTCTGAAACCAAAGCTAAGTCAACTATGGAAAAAAAAAATCTCCTGGAATTTGGGCTTCATTTGTTCTGACGTTCATGTAGCCTAGTTTCCAAAGATAATGCACAGCTTAAATAAAAGTGTAATATAAAAACAAATCATTGCAATTTAAGATGTTTATATTTGTAGGATAGGTAGAAAAACTTTAATTTCTTCGGTCTAACTGTAGCAGCATAGAGAAATCAATCACAAAACAAGCAGTGCCAGAAGATTCAGATTTTTAGCAAGGTTCCCAAATAGTATCTTTAAAAACAGAACAATAAATACTTTACACTAATTCTGGAAAACATGCACACTTTCTTTTGGCTCAGTGCACACATTGCAACAGCGATTCATTAATGTTTACCAAAAGCCACACCATTCGAAAAAAATGTTAGTACACCAAAACATAAAAACAGTGCAAAACAACAACTCGCTTTAAGTACCACTGACAACCCAGAAGGAAGAGACAGATGGATTCAGGGGCTGGCATCGTGACAAGAAGAAACACTATTTCTTCTGAAAGTCCGAGATCAAATGGGCAAAATACTTTGGAACAAAAAGCAAAAGAAATAAAAAGTCATCAACTCCGAGAGTTACCGGGTCAAGTTAAAAGATTGCACTCATCTGAAATTCTGACTAGATCATCACATTGGTTGAACGTTATTGGACCTTTCCCATGACTACTAGCTCAGAGTTCCTCCAGAACCTCTCTAGCAACGCCACATCTCAAAATTACACTATGCTATATACATAAACTCTTTTTCCTTGGTGAAATATGTAGTTTCCTTCTCACACTCCGAGGCCTGTAACAGCTAGACACTTGTAATCAACTTACTGCCAGAAACTGGCAAGTTAAAGGCTCCTGACCTCACCCCAGTGAACGATCTGAACTCAAAGATTAATTTAAGCTCCAGGGTCACTAGGTTTTATAGTAAAGTCACACACAGTAATGAATTCATGAAAACATGGTGTGCAGTAATAGGTACTTTTTCTTCTATGTATCATTTAATATTATGTAAGATGGCGGCTCATTTGAGAAAAGCACACACACAAGGATAAACAAAAAATAAGCAGCTGCTAGAGGTTCACAATGAACTTAAAATAATGTGGTTTTGTATGAAACAAGTACAGTTCACCCTGTAGCAGAACACTCCCTTCACCTGCAGAACCATGATTGCAGTGCTGTTAAATCATAGCTATTACAGGCCTACAGATAGCAAGGCCCCATGCTC
>VZTV01064267.1:0-24197 GCA_013400875.1 Anhinga rufa
TCAGTTTAAAGCCCGCCTAACCAAGCTGGACAGCCTGCTGCTAAAAATTCCCTTGCATCTTCTAGACAGGTGGATCCAATTCCTCCCATCAGGCTAAAGCCATCAAAGAATGACCTGTTGTGAAATTTATTTAATATAATATAATTAATTTCAGTCCCTATTTACTGATATTAAAGGAACATGGTTTTAAAATCTGGCAAAGTGAAATTAGTAATATAATTTGCCTAGTGTATGGTACCTCTACTGATCCATGTTTGATATTTTTTAATGGAGTTTTGTTTTTTAATAGCTAAGAAAGACCAGATTGAGCTAACATTAATTTTATTTCTTCAGTGTCTGTCCATCCATCTATCCATTGTCTTTTACGTACAACACAAGAATATCAGGCTAAAATGTAAAATCAGAAAATCAAATTAATAATATAAAAGCAGAAAATTAAATCAATGTACTATGCACAAGGCTTTTAGAATTGGAAATTTTTAAGAATTCATCTTAAAGGAAGAATAATCCAATGAAGTCAGACTTCTAAATTCAGGAAGGTGGACATGCTGTAAAAGTAGGCAGAACTACAATTGTAATGGTATTCTTCTTTCCACATCTCAAAAATTTTCATGGATTTCTTATAGCTTAACTCTCTTTTTCTAGACTTATACCAAATTAAGAACCTCATAAATATGAAAAGTCCCTCTCTTTCTACATAAATTTATTCTAATATGTGGCAGGGACGTTACTTAACAAGATAAGGACTTTGAGCCCAGCTTCACTGAAGTAAATGGAAAATTTTCTGGTGACTTCCATGGTTTCTGAAAGTAAGACACTGGAACTGTAGCAACAGCCTTGAAAAGGCATAAATCCAAGATTCGATATACTAAAACTGTCGGTGAAAGAACTTTGCGAATGTTTGCTATTTATACAGCAAATGGAAACAATTTCTACGATTAATATTGCAGAGATAAGGAACAGCTAGAAAAAAAGCTGGACTTTATATAATCTCTGGTAATTGTAATTTGAGTTACCAATAAAGACAACAAGGAAATAGTTACGTTTGGGCTATGTAATGTGTTTTCAATATTCTTTTTGGTGAAGATAGAAAGCTAACCTTAATAACATGGAGAGATGTATATTTCCTGCTAATAACACTTACGTAGGGAAAAGCCCTACAGAATATAATATAGATTAAACCAACATAACATTACAAATGCTAATAGAGTATTACAGGAATAATTTATAGAATACATTTACAGAAAAGAAAAAAAGATGTTTCAATTTAATTCTTCACAATTTTGGAATAGGGCTGTCACTTTTACCTTAATTTTTTAGGTTTGCTAAAAATTTTTATTCAGTACCGTTAGTGTTTAAATTCTACAGAACTCTTCAATGATAATACTTCACAGCAGAAAGTTTGTCATAAAATACTCATTTACTCCAAATGATTTTCAATAGAATGTGAGGATAGGTTATTTAGTAGCTAATAGGATATCTAATTTAAAAACAAATAGGCAATGAGCTAGTGCTGTTTTAAATTAATTTTTGGTGATGTGTACAGTATTGTAAGGCATGCTATGTCACAATTACCTGAAGCAGCATGAAGCAGCGTCAGAGATTTATGTATTCCTTATTCTTTCTAGGGTGCATCCCTGCTGTCTACCTATACATGGTTTGACATTTTGATGGATACAGGCCAGGTAACCACTGCTGGTCAATAATTTCATTTATCCATAGGTGACTTCAACCATGACTAATTTATTATTTTGCACATCTGTATAGATGCTATTGCCCTCTGTTCTCTGTCCCCTCACATAAATAACTGGGTAAAGTAGGCATTGTAAAAATAAGGACAAGAAATAAAAAAAATTAAATGGGCATAGCTGGTGTGATTGTAATAATCAGCTTTATTGCTCAGTTCAGTTGAGGGTGTTCCTACATATGAAATAATTTACAAGGTGCAAGGGGCTAATATTCCTCTTGCTTATAATACCCTTACAACTATGAGTGCTTTAATACCTCTAAACTCCCTGCCTCTATGAGCTGGAGAAACATTGTTGCCTTCACCTTACAGATGAGAAACTCCATTTGTGCAAGATCAGGTTTGAAATCTGCTGCTTAACCAGGAACTATAACTGGAACTCTCATGTTGCAGAACTCCATTCAGATACCTAGATAATTGTCCGCCTCTGTTTAGGTTATCTTCTTCCAGTATACTTAATTGATTATTCTGTATTAACTTAAAATGGTTTCACTGGAGCAAGGATTATGAACCACTTTTTCCAGAAACTCCACAAATCAATAAGGTTAATGCAATAGGTGCAGGAAAGATTCTAGTAAGTACTAAGCAGAATGATGAAGAGCAAACTAAATTCATAACTGACATTGAGAAACTCTAGTGATGGGGCAGATAGGTTTAACACTTTGATTGTGGACAATTTAGACCAGAATCAGCAATGGTGAGAGAAGTGTTTTCTCCCATGAGGTCCTTAGAGCCACTGGGACAATTCCAACCTTGTGTTTTTCAGAAAATTTATTCAGCATTGTAAGATTTTTGAAGTACATGTGGAAAAAGTTAAAGAAATAGTAGTTTGTACTTCTCAAGCATCATTGATTTTTAAGATATAAGACATAAATTATTTTCAAACACATAAGTCACTCCCAAGTAGTAATAAATCCAAAATCAACACTAAAATTTGCTTTCATGATAGCTAAATATGAAGCACATCTAGACTAGAAGTTATTTAATGGTATAACCCTACAATAGAATAATGGTATTGACTTTGCAAAGATTGTAAGTCTTCTGTTTTCCAGCCTCTACATAAGCTCTCTTCATTCTGCCTCTGAATCTTTGTTTTTTCATAAGTGTCTCCCAGAAATTATTAAAGTGGCTAAGATTTCTTAAACATGACTGGGTGAAGTGCAGGACATTGCTGTCTTTTTAATAACTCATGACAGCAGAACTGAGCTCTGGAGGAGCTTATCTTATAAGGTGCTTTCTCAGATAAGATAACTTGATGAGATAACTGATTTTCTAGACAAGTGAAATGAGGTAAATCTAATCTTTTTGGACTTCAGAAAGGCATTTGATATGACTCCTTCCTATTGTAGGCCAAAGACCTTTAGGTATAGGGGAACTGGTCACTGAAAACATAGTAAAAAAGTTCCTTGGATTTAAAAATCCTATTTTTTCTTTATCCATACTGCCTACCTGTCTGATATGAAAGAAAAAATCATATTTTTTTCACTGACTTACACCTGCTCTTTTTAAACTATTAAGCTGCCATTAACTACTTATGTGGACATCACCAGATTGAGATTCTTATAATAATAATAATGCCTTAATTTGTGAAAGTAAAGGTACCTACAGTGGAGGGTTTGTTTTCACTAAGTTCTAATGGATCTAGTCCCTCAATTAAATTGCTGTTTTGCAGACAAGAACTGAAGGTAGTAGACATTTTGGTTAATAAACTGATAACATCACCTTCAAAAGTACATTTAAATATGTGTAAAAGTCCAGGAAAAAGTCCACACCCTAGTTATGTTTTGGAAGATAGGAAATATAGTTCTGCTCTGCAAGAGAAGGTGAGCCATGAGCTGAATGCAAAAATAGTACAGGTGGGAGCAGTGACCTCACTGACAAAAAGGCAGGACATATAACATCAAGTCTGGGTCAGGATCGAGTCCAGAGACTGATCAGCAAGTCTGTAGCAGTGAGGCAGGTCCAAGACCAAGCCAGGAAGCCAAACCAGCAAGTCCGGATCAGGTTCAGGGAGGTGCAGGACCAGGCACAGACATAGCAGCTACACAGCTGCAACATAGCACGGGTTGGACCAGTGCTAAATTCTTAATTTACAAAGAGCTCCCAAAAGGAGGGGCAGACCCGCACTTCTAGCTTTCTTCACAGGAGCAGTAATCACCAAAGGAGCTGACCTTGGACTCAGTCAGCTGAACTTCGCAACTTCTCCAGCTGAACTCATAGAAGGGGGATGTGCTCTGGAACCCGACAGTCAGAATGCAGGAAGGGCTGGAAACAATCACAAGACAAGTAAGAGCCTAATCTGCTTCTAGGAAACAAGTAATTTCATCAAAAATTCTGATAAATGTAGCAATTCCTCAACAGAGTATACAGAATTTCCAAATATAACCTGTGCCAATATTGTAACTACTTCATTAAGGAAACATTAAGGAAAGCTTATTGTAAAGAAAGAGAATAATATAAGGGTGACAGGGGACAGTGAAACATTAGTGGGTAAAGGGTTAAATCCCAAGGAAAGACTGTTGGTTTGCAATAGAAAGATGATGAAACAGAAATTGCAGGAATGTAGAAGTGGAACAGGATGCATATGTGAGAGTAAGAACTGCAGACTGGGAGTGTTTGGTTAGCAATTGGTTACCATGTACAAGGAAAGAAAGATTTTCCTTTGGGCCATTGCGATTGTTAAGTGGAATAGAATGTCTAATAACATATGTTTTGTTTAATAAGACTTGAGAGAGCAGGAGAACCCTGGTTACTATTAAATTATGACAGGAAAAAAAAAACAATTTATGTGACTGATTGATTGCTTATCTTTAAACTATGATTTAGGTTGATTGCTCCTCCTGAAAATATATATCCATTCCTCTAATATGGGCTGATGGGATCATTTGCCAGCCCAAATTTAACCTTTTTGTACAATGGTATTTTTCTTCTGACAACTAGAAACAGATTATTTATTCAACAAGTGGGATTGAACATCATTTGCCTTCTTCCTAAATCTGCCTTTGGCCATGCAAATTACTCTTTGTGCTGGGACCTGCACAACTCTCCAGCTACACGCCCTCCTGAGTTCTTGGAAAGGCAAAGGAGCATGTTAAGGGTGTCTGCATGTGCTCCTGACTCTCACCTCCAAACTGCTTTATGTTAGAAGAAAGCAGTCAGTGCAGTTCCTCTTTAGCATTAGTTTTCTCTCCAGCCTCTACTTCTCCTCCTTAATAAGTGAGAGACAAAACAGAAAAGCCCCGCCACTATAAAGTTATAATGAGAAATAAAAGAAAACTTAAACAGGAGTTTTCATGCCCTCCTTTAATCTCTTCCAGTCTTTGTTTGCATTTTCTTCGTTATGCTTTTTGAAAGATAGGTGGAAAACATAATTCACTCTCATATCAAACATGAAATGAAGCTTTCAAAAGGCTAATGAAACAGAGAAATTGCTTTAGATCAGTCTGTTCATGCAAAAATAGGACCACCTGTAACAGTGCTAAAGCCAGTGGAACTAGGGACCTGCTGCAGAAGTTAGCTGTGCTGCTCAAAAACTCTTTGTGGTCTCCTTTACTAGCTTTTTAAAAGCTAATATTAGAGATGCAGTTCACAGCTTGTGTTTGGAATTACAGGAACAGCTGTATTAAAATGCCACAGACCAGACTGCTCTTCAGGATTGTACTGAAGAATTGAAGTAGTCTTGAAGTACTTTTGTGCCTGCCCAGAAATGTGTCTGCATCAACCTCTCATCCAGACAGCAGATCCTTAGCATGGTCTCCTTATTGTGGTTTAGAAAATCCATGAAAAAAAAATATTTTCTTCATAATCAACATGCTTGGAGCCTGAGCACTGAAACAATTTTCTTCCCATAGACACATTTTTTCTTTAAGCTTAGGAGTAGAGATTGCTCTGTTCATCACATTAACGAACAGTGTATATGCACAGAGGAAAGTGTCAGCACAGTGACTGGAGTAACGCAAACAAGAGAAGGTTTCCTGAAGTTCAAAGCATCCTTGTCACCTTGCAGCTGTGCCTCTATGATAGGAAGCCACAAAATGGCTGCTGCGTGTAGCCCCAGTCCAGATGCCTTACACAGCACCTGAGGGAAGGGTGCCAGGGCTCCCTGTGGGCCTCCACGGGGATGCCCATGAGGCAGCAGTCAGGGCCTGGCACCCCAGGCCCATCCCACTGCAGCAGTCAGGAGCACTACAGCCTGGGCAGCTCCAGCCCTGGGCAGTGGGCACTTGCTGGGGATGGGACAGGGCCAGGGTGGGCTGAGGCCCTGGGTCAGCAAGGCCCATGGCCAGGCAGGGCAGGGCTGTGGGGAGCTGGAGACTGGCCCTGCTGGGGCGGTGCTGGGGCAGGGGCTGACGGCCCTGGGGGCTGACATGGAGTCCTGGGCCCTGGGCAGGGTGGGAGAGACATTGGGGAGGCTGGCAGGGGCAGTCAGGCCTGTCGGTGTTCTCAGGGACATGGCTGAGGGAATGCCAGTTGTTCTCTGTTGTCTGCAATATCTCATCACTATGTCCCTGCATTCTTACTGCTTTATAAAATCTTTGAATTACATATTCAGTTTAAGTTTGGTTTTTACGATTGATTACTTTATGTCTGGCAAGATTTTTTCCCAGGAAAACTTGTGGGGAACAAGCAGAAATATAGGCAAATAAAACTTGTATGTAAAATTGAGTACATTTCTGCAGAAAATGCTTTTCAGCATTCACCCAGTCCTAATAAAAACAAAACTTTTTTTTTTTCCAGAGTTAATTTACTGTAGAAACAGAATTGCACAGTCTACACAAAAGGATAGAACAGACTCGAGATGAAAGATGATAAAGACAAGATATGTATTGTAAGTCTTAAGGTAAAAAATGAACAGAAGTTCAGACAAATGTGATACTTTCAAATACAGAATGTTCAAAAGATATTATATTGAGATATGACACATGGTTATGGTACTTGGGATATTCAAATATATCAAACCAAATTTATGAATGTTATATATATCTTTAGGGCTGACTAGAGACTATATTCCTGCTTTAATAGGTAAGTGCTTCTTACAGGAACCAGGGTGAGTGAAAGGTAATTAAGAAATATCCCTAGCACAAGTAGTATTTCTGTAAGCTATTAAGTAATATCTCTGTAAGTTATACACACAGGAATGCACGCATGCTTAACCACATATACATTTTGCTCTCCTAACAAAACAGTATTTTTGGATTAGACCTGTTTTAAGGAGACTGGTATGTAAGGGATTGCTGTAACATAAAGCAAATAAACTGATTTATGATGAAAAGTCACCATACAATGATGCAAAGACCAAAAGATAGAGCCACATGAAGGGAATTTTAGCTGCATCACACCTGTGGTTGCTGGGTAAGCAACTACAAATTCTTTCATATTTTAAGATAATACTATTTTTGACATTTTCGGATTGTTGATAGGAAAAAGAATAATGGGGGAACTTGCCAGATATATTAGATATCTCTACACTAGCCCAAAGTGTATCGAGAGCAAACAATAATGACTAGAAGTCTTAGTTCACAAACAAAGCTTAATTGGCCTCTCAGAGACTTGGTGGCCTAAATCAGAGATATGGAAAGACAGGTAGAGAGAAAAGAGAACTTTTTACTTTATGACAAAAATATTTATATTTTCTCTGTAGTTTAGAAGGAAGTGAGAAGCAGACCTGTTGAAAACCTTCAAATAAATATAAAAAGAGGAATAGAACAAAGTATCCTAGTAAGAGAATAAGACCAATGCACCTTATTTCAGATGTCTAATACCTGAAGGACGTGATCTTCTGGTAAAAGGAAAATGCCTACTGAATGAGCATTATAAACAGGCACAGCCTACCTATAAATTATTGAAGAGTTTTTATAAACTGAAGTTTTTTATAAACACTAAGTTCTCTTAGGCTGTGCTATGTGAAAGATGCAACTGAGTAAAGGGAAGGAAAAGTTTGTAAGTAGGTATGTGGTTGAAGCTGTCAAAAAAGTATCAAGTTAATAATTCTCTGCAAATTAGTGTAAAAGTGGAGCAGAATAATAGCAATAGATTAAAAATGTAAACTTCAGCCAGGAAGATGGTCTTCTATAAAGAGGATTCCTGAAGAGAAGGAGATAATATTAAGTACAGAATGAGACTGCAAATCAGAAGGGCTTATTCTACAACTGTGTCCTGATTTCAGCTGGGATAGAGTTAATTTTCTTCGTAGTAGCTAGTTTGGGGCTGTGTTTTGGATTTGTGCTGAAGCAGTGGTGATAATGCGGAGATGTTTTAGTTGTTGCTCAGTAGCGCTTACACTAGTCAAGGACTTTTTCAGCTCCCCATGCTCTGCCCGGGTACACAGGTAGCTGGGAGGGGACACAGCCGGGACAGCTGACCCCAACTGACCAAAGGGATATCCCATACCATATGATGTCATGCTCAGTATATAAAGCTGGGGGAAGAAGAAGGAAGTGGGGGACATTGGGAGTGATGGCGTTTGTCTTCCCAAGTAACTGTTACGCGTGATGGGGCCCTGCTTTCCTGGAGATGGCTGAACACCTGCCTGCCCATGGGAAGTAGTGAATTAATTCCTTGTTTTGCTTTGCTTGCGTGCACGGCTCTTTCTTTCCCTATTAAACTGTCTTTATCTCAACCCATGAGTTTCCTCACTTTTACTCTCCCAATTCTCTCCCCCATCCCACCACGGGGGAGTGAGAGAGCGGCTGCGTGGTGCTTGGTTGCTGACTGGGCTAAACCACGACAAAATGGGATCTGGTTTTATAACAACAAGGAGATGAACTGGGAAAAGTGCAGAGGAGAAAAGCAAGAGTGATGAATGGCTTACAAGTTAGACTTATGAAGAAATGCTGGAAGAAGTTTAATTGTTCTAGAAAAAAGATCTAATAAAGAGTAGTTAAATCTTCAAGTACATAAGTTTCTCTTCGTGTCTACAAAGGGTAGACTAAAATGTTACCTGTTTAATATGTGATAGGAAGATTCAGATAGATGGTAGTTAATCAGATAAGTATTACTTAGTAAGACATTAGAGAATCTTTTTAACATTTAAGTTTGGGGACAAGTATTCTTACTAGATTGTGTAACACTAATCACTCCAGGATTAGAGAAAAAAATTGATAAATCACAGTCAGGGGTAACCTCCCATTTTTTCCTACATCTGGAAGACAGATCATTTATATTGTGGTTTTGTTTTGCTTTGTTTGTTTGTTTGGTCTTTTTTACTCCATTAAAGCTGGACAGTCCAAGATTAAAAATCTGATTTCTCTACTAGAAGAGTATCATTGGGTTTGTATCAAAATCAGACATCTGTGGAAAGTGTCATAGTAAAAGGCTTGAAAATGAGTACAGTAATTTGAATGAAAATATGAAAATGATAGTGTAGCTCATGATATTTTCTTTTACTGTAAATCAGTGTATTGCCGCAGAAGAAAATTTACTCCAGTTAAGAATCTGGTTCAGACATACAACCTTATTTTTTGTCAGATTAAAAAATAATAATAATTCAGTAAAATAATTATAATCCAGTAAAAAAAAGTCCTTGTCACAGTTCAGGTAGAAGATATTCAGATTCTATTTGGATATGCTCCTATTAATAGATATTTTTGTATTATGTTATATAAATAAAGCCACCGTGCCCCACCCCCTTGCATATCACACCTCTCTTTTCCTTTTCTTTCTGCATTACACTTTTATTCTTTCCCTTTCAAATGCACATACACACCTATGCATTCTTTCTCTCTGGCTCACTCTCATATGTATATATTTCTGGCATCAAGATTACTTTTGAATGGAAGAGGAAACAACAAGCCAGCTAGAACCCCAAGGACTGTACCCACACTTCAGCTACCCAGAGAATGACAAATTCGTGTCATGACACACAATGTTTCCTAGCATCAAATACACTTGAAAATATCAATAGAAACTGAAAATGTGCCATGGCTGTCTTTGAGCACAGTCTTTGAGCAGAAGAGTTACACTAGTGCTAGCATTCTACATGAAATACATTCCTTCAATCAGAAATGTCAGACAGTGGATGAAGACTTGAATGTTGTCACATTTGACTTTATCTCTGTAAAACCACTGAAGTGTGCAAGAGTTACATTATTGCTGCTTTGTTTCTACATGTATAAGCACTGACTCATTCTCAACACTTAATTGTTCTCAAATCGCTTTTAAGATGGTTTTTAACATTATGACTTTGATTGCTTCTTGATTTCCATAGAAGATTGTATTTTTATTCCTCATGATTCACAGATCAGAAAGTGATTCACAGGTCAGAAACTTATTTGTGATGAACCTTTCACTTGATTCATAGTGAATTAAAATGAATAAAAAATTTTGGATCCCAGAAGGCTCTTCTGAAAATGAAATATTTCTAATTAGATTCATCTCAAGCTGCAGTCTGTATTTTAAATTGACACCTTTTGCATACTCATGTGCACAGTACATTTGAATACGATAGGGATTTGATAAGCATTCTCATGATTTTCTTTCCTATCTAAAATTCTCTCACTGTTTAATTTTTGTATTCCTAGAGAATAATCAACACTAGCAGCCTCATTTAACATTCAAAATACTTTGACTTGCATTATGCTGTAAAAAGTAAAGAAACTTTGAAACAGAAAAGACTGCTAGCCATCCTTCTGGTCTAAACTTTAACGTACATCTCAATACAGTCCTAACTGTAGATCTACAAGCAGTATATCCATCATTATGTGCTAGGACTTTTGTTCATGTTGGTTTGTTTCATTTCCGAGAAATACATAAACCATACTGGGGGAAAATAAAGACTGATTTGTAAGATTCTCAGTCTTCAAAAAGGTTGTGAAGAATATGAGGTGTGGGTAAGTAGATATTTCTAGTGATCCTATATTTGGTTAATATTAATAACTAGCTCAGGCAGAAACTATGTTCCAAAATCTTCCACCTTACATAAACTCAATGAGATATAGACACCTGGCTTTGTCTGGTATTTATGCAATTTTCCCAATGGCAGCACATAATATATCAAGACAACTTTCAAACACTCAGCATGTGCATAACTTGTGCTTCTCAAAATTTTACTCAGCTAGTTTAAAATAAGAGGAAATTAGTGTTTTGTCAATGGTTAGTTGCTGGTCATCTTTGCTCAAATGAAGATATTGCTTCAACATCTGGATAACGTGGTTCATTGTCTTCTACAGTATTTATCTAAGTCTTTTTTTTTTTCCTATTAATTTTAAATTGGCTTCAACTTTTAATTGAATCCCCAGATTAACTATGAGTAAATAAGTATTTTGAAAATATATTAAAGATTTGATCACATTATAAATAATCTTAGCCAAGGGAGAGAACTTCTTTCTTGCTTTATGGTAAACAACTAAACCCTGATTTTTTACCTAAAATCCTTTTGTATGCTATTGCAGAATTGTGTGCATATATGGAGATAGACAGAGAAATTGAGATATTCTTTTCTGAAAGAGAAAGTGTTAAAAAATTAGATTATTGGTGATTAGATTATAGATGATTTACACTAGAGTAATAAATAAATTTTGATTTGGTAGAATACACTTAGTGGGGTAATTTTGAAATAAGACTCAATTATAAGTGAAAGAAAACTGTTGAAAAATGCTCCCTTCAAAAATATTCTGGAAAGGCAACTCACAAGATTTCTGTTTTTCAGCTAAATTAAAATTTTTTAAAAAAACACCCACCTTTGAAAAAGCTTTTTCTTCTTTAGACATGTTTTAGTTTGCAAAAATATTTTGTTTTCTAGATACAAAATTGGATATAAGGGCAGAACACCAGTTATAGTGGTGATGAGGTTATAGTTCAAACCGCAATCTCAAATTCTTAAAGCTACCCACATAATCTAGAAGGCAGTAGAAATGCTAAATGTGAAGTCACAATTTTTACTATTCATGACACTTGTATAAATTTTCTTTCCAAATTGCTATGCAGGATGTAATTCCTTCAGGCAGACTTCCCCTTCTAGATATTTTAATTTGAGCTAGATTAATGTCCTCCTAATTCTGTTGCTGACATTCTATATCACTTAACTTGAATTCAGTGTCAGGTCCCTAACTCAGTCGACTACCACCTTCAACACTTGTCTGAAAGCCCTGTTGCATTGCAGATAGAGGAAAACAAGGTAAAAGGAAGGTTCAAAGCAACTTTCCTGAATTAGTTCTGCAGAGACATCCACTTGAGTAACTACAGGAAGAGTCTTTGTTGGCATCATGGTACTGGAACAATTATTCCATCTGAAGAAAAACAGTTTTTTCAATGACGTGGCACATATCAAATAAACAATTTCCTTAATCTATGGAAAAAATAATAGCTCCTTTTCATGCTTAAATGATGAGCTATATAATCTGACAAAAGAGTATGTAATAAAAGTAAAATTAAAACAAAGGTATGAAGAATCATGTGTAGTAGAAAAGACAATATGGGAAAAATCTTGCCTATTCTATCTATTGCTAAACTCAGAGCTTTAAGAACTAGCCATTCAGCCTTTTTTAGGACTGATAGAACTAATACGTTTTCATACCTATTTTCTGATTTTGTTGTGGCAAGACTAAGTTAGAACAAATTTGAGCCAAAAAATTCTTTTGAGCCAAAAATATTTTTGGCTTTGGAAATATTTTTTTTAGTTATACTCTTATTTTATCTTCACTCTTATTTCTTTCCTTTAAATTATCCATAAGAGTTTGAAAGTGATAAATACTTTGACAGGTATTAAATTGCTAGCCAATACCACAACGCCAGAAATCCAGTAAACGTGCTTTTCAAATTAGGCTTTCAATGCAATTTTGTCTGTCAAACCAACTAGCATGATTTGATTTTTTTTTCTTTCTAAAATTCAACTTTAAAGTATGTTTGGAAATAGTGTGACTAATGGTTTGGTTTTTACAAGGTTCTTAGTGCTTTTTCAATTTAGCTTAATTTTTTTTGTCCCTATATAAAGATTCAGAGTTGAGAGGAAAGTTAGACATGCCTGTCTAACTGTCCATAATAAAAATATCCAGAAAAGAAACATTGACTGCTCAATGAAACCTAACTGTTTTACAAAATAATTGTATTTGATTGAATTCCAATGAGAAAGAAATGGTCTCCTTTCAACCACAGAAGAGACATGGCTCTCACTTGTTGAGAGAATGGACTTTAACTTTCACTGAGTCAGAACAGAATTTTAATTTGAATTTCTGATATCACTGATGGACATCATCATTCCTTGGCAATCAGCTATCCTGGGCTATGTGGTTTTTTGTTTTGTTTCTGCTCACTCATGCTAGTTTTCCACAGAAAATACTCCAGAGACTGAAAAAGGTTACCAGGAAGGTTTTAGTGAAACTCCTGAATTTTAATTAATTTTTAAATTAAAAAAATTCTTATGAATTTAGCTATTTGATCAAGCATAGGATTTGCTTTGGTTAGTACTAGCATACGTATTTAAAGTCTAGTCATCTTCTATATACTGGCAAGCTTGTAAGGATCTAGTGCAAAAATACTCCAAAAGGAGTTGACTGTAGATGTCTAAGAAAGATATGGATCCAAGACTTTGGGTTATAGTTATAAAGTGAGTGATTGCACAGTGTCCTCCTTGTCTTTGCAAATACTTAGTTCAAATCCCTTTTCTTGGAAGTCTTGCTTCTATATTAAGCAAAAGAAACCCTCTATTCCTTTTGAGAGTTGCTTTTCACTCGTATTAGCTGATCAAATGCAGGTTGACTTATGTAAATGAAAATACTTGTGTACAATATATACTGCTGTGTAGACATTTATTACATATACATGCAATGATTAATTTTGCTGCATCTGTATGTAAAGAGAAAAAAAAAGAAAGAAGAGTGCTCTCAGCTTTGAGGGGTACACAAAGGTACCTTAAATTTGACAAGAGTAGTGTTGATAAACTCAGAAAGATTGGCTCCCAGATATATAAAATAGGAAACAGATAAGTATAGAAATGTATTTTGCTATTTTTTTCTTAACCTAAAAGTCAGTAACATTGGAATAATTTTTGCAAAATCAGAGTAAGATTAGGAGCGTTCCAGAGGTGTAACGTGCCTTTGGGTGAATTGTTGTAATAATCTTCCATAGGTACTCTTCTTTATGGAGCACCACAGTCAAACTAGTCACAGCACTCAGGAAGGACAGCAACTGCAGACAGATGCAAATGAGTATGAGGACTTTTCATAAAGGAAATTCAAAATTAAGTGCTCCTGAGCTACTGATAAGTGTCTGTTCAGAGAGCTGATATTTATTCCATTTGGTAATTTTATGTCACAAAGGAGTGTACTGAGGACAATGGAAAAAAAATCTGCATTGTAATTTAGTGGTGAAACAGGATAATTTATTGTTTGGATAACCTCTTATAAAAGTATTACATATTTTATTCTCCATACAGGTCATGAGGAGGAAATTGCAGACAGATTTCATGTTCAATAAACAAAATACGTATCACAGACAGATAAGAAAGTGCTCGTTTGCCTTTTGCCTGCTTTTTTAGAGATGCCATTATGAAACATATGCAGGTCCTTTACTGAGACGCCTGAACTGAAACTTTGCTGATGTTAAAAATCATTTTAATCTATTCTGATTTTTAAAAAGCCTGCTTAGTTCAGTTCATTCACTTCTGCACCTGCTGCTTTCTGTTAATTTCAGAGAAACAATTTGCAGAAATATCAATCAGTACATCTTTCAGCCTTTTCCTAAGATTTCAGTGTATCAGGAACCTGGACTGATTTTACTTGAAATTGCCCTGCCCTCTGAAATTTAAAAGAAGTTGTTTCAGACCTTCTTTTGCTTAAATTTCTGTATTAAAACTACCTGTTATAATGTAACAGGTATTGACTGTTCCCTGCTCTGTTCATATACTCAAATGAGTCATAATGGTTTTGTCCACATTGTCTCTATAAGACTAGAAAAAGGAGAAACCTACTGTAGGTATAATTCACAGAGTAGCTCTTCCACATTCCTGTTGCTTCCTAAAAAACATTCATCATTCAGGCTGTTGGGTTACTTAGCCTGCCTTGGAGCCAGCTGGGTGTTGGCTGCCAGCTCTTCTATCAGAGCACAACTCAAGAAGAGTTGCTCTGAATGTCATACTTGGAATATGCTTCTTTTTTAATAAAATTGACCAGTAACAGGAATCACCTATTCTGGGGGAGAGTTTACAGAGGTCAGATTTTCATTTTGCTGAATGAAGAAAAATTGAGTTAAACTTATTATATTGATGCTTTTTCCTTAATTAAAAATGAGGGTGGAGAAAAGGAAAAATGTTTTTAGCTTTATACACTTTCATATGAAAAATATTCTAAAATTATTTCCACAGTTTTAAGATAAGCTCCATGTTGACTGACAAAAACAGACTTAAAAATAAAAAATCAATTTTTTGTCAAAATTGTATCATTTATAATTAAAATCCACAATTTATAAAACCCAAAATGTTGAATATATATGGTAAAAATAACTTTTGCTTTATATTATTTTCACAATAAAATTGAATGATTAGAGTTTTGAGGAGGGAGTTTTTCATTGTTTTATCTCTTTAAAAAAAAATAAAATGTCTGTATTAGTTACTCCCAGTTTGTGGGAGTTTATTAGGTATTGCTGACAGAAATCATAGAATGGTTTAGGTTGGAAGGGACCTTTGGAGGTCATCTAGTCCAACCCCCCTGCAGTGAGCAGGGACATCTTCAGCTAGAGCAGGTTTCTCAGAGCCCCGTCCGGCCTGACCTTGAATGTTTCCAGGGATGGGACATCTACCACCTCTCCAGGCAACCTGTGCCAGTGTTTCACTACCCTCATCATAAAAAATTTCTTCCTTATATCCAGTCTAAATCTACCTTCTTTTAGTTTAAAACCGTTACCCCTTGTCCTGTCACAACAGGCCTTGCTAAAGAGGTCGTCCCCATCTTTCCTATAGTCCCCCTTTAAGTACTGAAAGGATATACCAATTAATTTTGTATTTTTAAGAATACTTTTCTATTCAGTCTCATTTTATTGTTTATTCAGCTCTGGAAGTTTTAGGCAGTCTGTTACTCTCACCTCGCATTTATTAAAATACAGTGACTTGTTACCCCAAAGAAGTTTTAGGTCATGATTTTCTTGTGAACTGATAGATATGACAATGTGCTCTATGACCAGGACCCTCCTCAAATGACATCAGAAGAGGCAATTCTAAAAAATAGAGCAAACAGCATTATTCATAGAAATTTCATCACTTATTAGTTCTGTTACTGCAACTGTAATTTTGCCTTTTCTTAAATCTTATTAAATATTTATAATTGTTTAAAATGTCATTATGTTTAGTTAATATATTCACATAGCTATAGTTTCTTTTTGTTGGTGGGGGCTGAGATTTTTTTTTTTTGTAAGTTAACTGTTTATTCTAATTCTTGAAGTCACTTCTGAATGTTTCTGGAAAATATATGTTCCTGGTTTCTTTCAAGTACCAAAAGTATCACACAAGATAGCATAAAAAGATATTTATTAATTCAAAGTATGTATGTATGCAACTTGAAAAATAGCTTCCAAATTTCTTTTTTGCTTTAGCATTCTATATTAGTTATTTTTATTCTATGTGCTAAAATGTGCATATATTAGTTATATTGATTTTTGTCTTTTATTTAATATCTTGTAGAGTCCTTTACTGTAATTTGTAAGAGTACAAATTATATGCTGTATATGTAAGAAACATTTAACCAAAGGGTAGATAAGCTACAAAAGAGTCTTGTAAGGAGTCTTACCTTTGCCAGTTATTTACAATTTAGAAAGGATCTCCTTAACTAAAGGAGTGTAAGAAAAGTGGTATGAGGAAGTGAGTTCATAGCTAGAAATTAAACCATATAATGAATATACCTTTATTCTCTTCATAAAAAAAAAAATAAAAAACAAAAGAAGGGAAACATTCTTTGGTAAAAGCTCACAGAAATATTTTTAAAAATAATGTAATGTCATAATTATTTAAATATTGATTTTCTATGCCTTGTAT
The DNA here is from genome assembly GCA_013400875.1 of Anhinga rufa. NCBI lineage: Eukaryota > Metazoa > Chordata > Aves > Suliformes > Anhingidae > Anhinga > Anhinga rufa. Next base: position 16,707 of record VZTV01064267.1, read on the forward strand.
CTTATAAGAACAGGGAATATTTTGCTCTTTAAGTGATTTTTGCTCTTTGGGTGTAAATACTTTCTGTCTATGTGCTGAAGCACTGCAAAATTAATAGTTTGATTTTTTTTTTCTGCAAGTATAACAAGGTTATTTGATGCCTGGGAAAGGGCAAACACATGCATCTAAGGAAATATAGGCAGGTGGCTCCAATTAATCCTCATTACTGGAAGAAGATTGTGGCATGAGACATATTTAAGAACAGTGAAAACCAGACCCAGATCTTCCTAGAGGAAGAAGGAGTGTTTTGCCAGTTGGAACTCTTTTTTTGAGATATATAGGAGATTAAATTAAAATCTTGAGTAAGGTAATGTGCTTGAGGATAAAATTAGTATAGACTGGGGCTTTTATAGAATATTTTTTAAATGGTGGGAGAGTAAAAAGAATATGAGAGCATGGGTGTAAACAAGTGTTTTGTGTTGAGAAGAGCTTGTTATTTTGTTATTTTTATGTGATGTCCTGGCTGAAGAATATTTTGAAGAAAGGGAGCTGTAAGCAGGTGATTATTTCTTGCTTTATCTTGATTCCTGATTGGTGTAAATTCTTACTGCAATTTACTTTTACAAATTTAACTCTGGTATTTTTTCCTAATTCCTGTGTGGGGATTGTCCACCTCTGACCACCTCTTATGCAGAAATTAATGGCAGGATGTTTTGTTAAAGACACTCAGAACCTCTTTTACTCTTCCTTGGAAAAGGTGATCTTTGAGACAGAGGTGTCTTTTAGATGTGTAATTTGGCAGCTGTTACTGGTATCAGCACAAGAGCTTGAACTGACAAAAGGGAAATAATATGAACTCATGGATTTATTTTTTTAATTTACATTCCACCACTTCTGCCAAGGTGAGAAGTAAATAAAGTAAACTTTAAACTTTTTTCATCTCTCTTGGTTATGTACTGCTAAGTATTCCTGAAAAGGAGATGGGCCTCTTCCTTCAGAGAGGGGAAAAAGTAAGATATAATCATTGTATGAAATATAATGATGTAAAGTATCTGTATTTTTATATGTGATATTTTAAAACTATGTTGTTTCCAGTTTTGGTCTCAGCAGCAGGTGTCTAACAAGTGGAATCTGAAACAAAGGTTTATGTGTCAGTTATTCCATGCAGAAATATAGTGTGTATATTTCTGAAGTGCCTAAGCTGACTTCTGTCAACTAGTTGTTGAGCTCTGGGAGACATGTATGCATGCTTCTGTCCTTTTTTTCTTCCTCTCCTGTTAATTGTAGCAAATTTGCTACGATAAAGTATAGGAAAGGCAGATGGTTGTAATAGGGAAAGTTTGGCCAAGATCAAAACCCTTAGTTAAAATCTCTTCTTAAGATCACTGGAGTGATTTGAAAAACAAAACCAAACCCAAAATCTATTAAGGAAGAAAGTAAGCAATTCCTATTCTTAATTCAATTTTAAATTTAGCTTAAGCTTTTTCATTGGACTCACATGGTCCAAATCATTAAAATAAATCCACCACTGATGTCTGAGGCAAATCTATTTGCACTGTCCAAAAAAGTTAGTCTTTTTCTTCCTAACCCATCAATTGTGCCAAACATTAGGCCAACTCTTGTATGCTTCACACATTTAAAAAGGTGTAGAACCATTTTTATTGTTGTGGACACAGTGGTAACCAGAAATGTTGCATGTATACTGTTTAGTTCACAGGTGTCACCAAATATGAGCCAGGATATCTCTGCTGTCCTTAAGAAAAAAGAACAATTTTCCTTTTTGCTGTGTTGTTGACTGCTCCAACAAAAATTGGATCTTTCTTCTCTGCCAGTATGTTTGAAAGGTCAGAGCTCATAGTGGCAAGGCTATGAATATACATTTCTGTAACTGAACAGCAGAGCAGCATGCTAAGCACATGACATGGAAGCAGCGGTTATTCAAATCCAAAGCAGGGAAGGCATTTCTCTCATGAATCCCTGATTTATCTCAGTGATATAGCTCTACTATCTCCCTTGGGATTCTAGACAGCATTCCCATTATCAACTCAGCTTGTTAATGTGCTTCTGCTGTTGTTAGCTGTCACTGAATTGGTGATGTGTAAGTTGCAGAGATTTCACAGTAAATCCTAAACATGAATGTTTAGGTAAACACTTTTTTCTTTTTCCTTTACATGAATACAGAATCTCCCCATTGCGTAATCATCACAGGCTCTGCTCAGATTGCAGATTCTGATGGCAGTGAAAGAATGATAGATTCCCCTCAGATATACCTCTCAAATTTTTGCCCCTCCCTGCTTTGCTTATGGATAAAAAAAATACATCATTGTGTGACTGCATTTAGAGCTTGATATAGCACGTTTGTTTTGTCATCACCAGGTTGTTTTCATGTCATCATCTATTTAATGAGGAAAAATTGTGAAGATGAGAAGCAAGCTATCTGCAACTCAGCGTTTAACCATATTCTCGTGGGTGGTTTCGTTTTTCCTTATGATAGGTGTGTAATGATTAAACATATTCTCCTGAATATGTTAAAACCAACACAGCTACTTGAGAATCAGAGTTGCAGGTGTGTGTCCTGTTCCTATTTCCCACTCCTGTATGCTTCAGAAGAGAGAACTGGAAGATAATAAAACCTGTCATTTTGATGGTATGCATGTCCCAAGAATCCACTGAAGAGGAGCAATATTTAATTAGTTTTACTCCCTTCCTCCATTTTGTTTCTATTTTGATGTGCCTCTCTAATTATTCAGAACTTCATTTCTTCAGGCTTACTCTCCAGAAAGAAAGCTAAATTAATTAAACACCAGGTACCTTTAGACTTGTGTCTGGATTAATAGAGCAGAATGGATTTTAAACTAAACAAGCATCCCATGTTTCCACTTGGTCAATCACTGAGAATTTGTCTAGCAAGCTGTTAAAAAAAAATTGACTGTACAGTTTTATTGGGTTTTCATGGCAAGGTTTTGTAGCAGAGGCGGGTAAAGGGGTGGCTTCTGTGAGAAGCTTCCCTAAGTCTGATAGAACAAATGCCAGCCAGCTCCAAGATAGACCTGCCGCTGGCCAAGGCCAAGCCCATCAGCAGCAGTGGTAGCAACTCTGTGATAACATATTTAAGAAGGGGAAAAAATGCTGCACAACAGCAGCCGAAGAGAGGAGTGAGAATATTTGAGAGGAACAACCCTGCAGACACCAAGGTCAGTGGAGAAGGAGGGGGAGGAGGTGCTCCAGGCGCCAGAGCAGAGATTCCCCTGCAGCCCATGGTGAAGACCACAGTGAGGCAAACTGTCCCCCTGCAACCCATGGAGGTCCTTGGTGGAGCAGATATCCACCTGAAGCCCGTGGAGGACCCCACACCAGAGCAGGTGGATGTGCCTGAAGGAGGCTGTGACCCTGTGGGAAGCCCACGCTGGAGCAGGCTCCTGGCAGGACCTGTGGCCCCATGGAGAGAGAGGAGCCCACGCTGGAGCAGGTTTGCTGGCAGGACTTGTGACCCTGTGGGGGACCCACGCTGGAGCAGTCTGTTCCTGAAGGACTGCACCCCATGGAAAAGGACATATGCTGGAGCAGTTAATGAAGAACTGTAGCCCATGGGAAGGAGTCATGTTGGAGAAGTTCATGGAGGACTGTCTTCCATGGGAGGGACCCCACACTGGAACAGGGGAAGAGTGTGAGGAGTTCTTCCCCTAAGGAGGAAGGAGTGGCAGAGACAAGACAATGTGTGATGAACTGACTGCAACCCTCATTCCCCATCCCCTGTGCTACTGCAGGGGAAAGAGGTAGAGAAATAAGTAGCAAAGTTGAGCCCAGGAAGATGGGAGGGGTGGGGGGAAGGTGTTTTAATATTTTCTCATTATCCTACTGACTTGACTGGTAATAAAAGAAACTAACTTCCCCAACTTGTGTCTTTTGCCCATGACTGCAATTGGTGAGTGATTTTTTTTTTTTTTCCCTGTCCTTATCTTGACCCATGAGCCTTTCATGATATTTTCTTTCCCCTGCCCAGCTGAGGATAGAAGTGATAGAGCATGTTGGTGGGCACCTGGCATCCAGGCAGGGTCAAGCCACCACAATACTTTTGCCCCTGGTCTCGGCAAACTACCTGTCTCTCACTTAAGAGAAAATAATATTAGCTTTTGAAGAAATGCAGCCTCCATAAATGCCTGACCCTGTTCACTTAAAAAACCCTAACCTCCCTGTAAATAAAATATAAATCATATATGAGGTAAAGCTGCTTTAGATATTAGGGCATTTTACAACTAAGAAATACTGTCTTTACATTTTATGGTGTAAGTAGCACTGATTATTTTATCCCATGTTTTTCTTGTGACACTGGCAAGTCATAAACACTTAATAATCCTTTATCATTCTCTACCACTCATCAAGAGTAAGTCTATAAGATTAAGTTTCAAGATTATTGTTCAGTCTTTTGTGATAAACATCATGTCAGACTTTGAAAACTGAACAATTTGATAGCCTGTGTAAAGGTGTCTTAGCCATACATTAAATGTTTTAATCTAAAGCTTGTCCCTGAAGAAATGAGCCTTCCAGTTTGGGACTGGGGTATTTCATAAGAAGTAGGAGGCTGCTCTGGTGCCAGCAATTCAGAAAACTATTTTGATCTACAGAGCTGTTCTTCTGACATGTCCTAAAAACAGGAAAATTACTTTTAAAAGCTTTCCTTAAATGGTTCAATGTTTTTGTAACCTTTGAGTACTCAATATTTCACTTTTACATGCTGTCCAGAAAGAGGGGTGGAGAAAAGTACTGTCTGGGCAGATATTTGAAGCTCTCACACTATAACTCTTTCCACATTATTCAAAATAGTTGATGGCTAGTGATCTTCAGCAGGCCTCTTCACTACTAGCAACTTTAGATGGGTGGGCTGTAGTTTTCATGTGGGTCTACAACATCTTCTATAGCTGAAGGAAAAAACTGAGGGTGAGAAGGGGAGACTAAAACTGGTGTTGAATGTTTTTTCCTACCTGACCACCCCCTGCAACTCAGCTACAGACTTTCCAAGGGTGATAAAAAATTATTTGGAAACAGATTTAACTGCTGATGAAGAGACTATCTAGACATGGGCCAAGGGGATCAATTTTCTTTAATTAGTATGAGGGAGAAACACTGGTTTAAGAGACAGGGATACACCTGAATGACAGAGAAGCTGTTAGTTTCCCTCATAAAAGGTAATTTATTGAAAGTTTGTGTCAGCTCCTTCATGCTTTAAGTACTGGCTTGAACTTTGTCTGGAGAATGGTTATGGAGAATTTATTAGTGGGCTTTTGTTTTTTATTTCTTCCCACTCTACATAATATAATTAAGTAGCTTTTGGCTGAGGACCACTCCTGCTGTGTTGGTCCGTACAAAGTTTGGAAATGAGAGGAAGAAAGTAATCTTTCATAACTGACTGTTTATAAAGAGTTCCCTCATCAACTTACTGAAGGTAATCTAAACAGATTTTGATCCCTCAATTTATAAGATATGTCTACACTTTGCTTGTGCTTCCAGGAGTTGTCAGTGCCCTGGCTGTTGATTTGCAAAACTTGTCTTATAAAAACTGATAAATGTTTAGCATAAGAATGCAAGGGGCCACTACAAGAGTAGAGAAGGTATTTTATTATGAAATAAAGATTACTGCAAGGATATTTAGGGTGCAATAATGCTTTCATTATTAAAATAAGTACTAATAAAGCTACAGGTCTGTAAACTACTGCTGAGCTCTTATAACTGTTGCAAAGTTATGTTTCTTTCCCCAGCTCCTTACTTCTGCTGATACAACTTTTCCCAGTAAGCTCACTCTCTAGAGACAGGGCTCTGTTTTTATCTTCCTATGAGTAAAATCTTAAAATTTTATTTCTTTTAGAAATTTCTGTTATTTCAAGGCTTCCCTGCTGAACCGAGGTGAAAAAAGATTGGTATAGGATATTTTTTAATAGAAGTAGAAATTTATCCTTCAAAAATCTTGATAATTTTAATGGGACTAAAGTGTCCTATTCCAGCTTGATTTAATATTGAAGTATTGGCTCAGGTTATCTTAGTAGTGTATGGAAGCTAGAATAATGGTCACTCATTTTCTCATTTCTGATGCAGAGTAAGCATTTAGACTGTTATATCTCCTAGGATATTTAAGAATCACAGGATTTTTTAATTCAGTTGTCTCATAAGAGAATAAGAAGCTGACGATGCACAATAATAGAGACAAGAAGATATAACATCTACGAAATATCCACTTTTCAAAGTTCTTTGAAGCATAAGAACTCAGATGTATAAGTGCCTGATCCCTCCCTAATGAAATATCTTGATTCAACCTATTGTTCAGAAGGTCTCCTAATGTGAAAAAAAAATATTTTGAGTTTACTGCTGGAGATAAATAATAATAGCAAAGAAAATATGTTTCCTCTGGGGAAGGTCTTGTAGAAACTGCATCTTTCATAAGTGAATCCCTTCTAATGCAAATTTCCCAAGCATCTCAAGCCATAACTGGTGGACAAAGACAGCAGTCGCTTCAGATAAAATGGAATTTTGTTTTTAATTTTTGTGATGAGAAGTGTAGAAAAAATTCTTGAATAATAAATTCTATGTTTTATTTTGGATTTCTAAGTATGACTGCTGATAATATTTTGCCTGACAGCTCCTTTAGATAGACAACTGCATTTTCTTGAATTATGGAAGACTTATGTTTTCTGCAGAAGAGTATTTAAACCCACAGCTTCTACCTCTCAGGAACAGCCCAAAGTTACTGGGTGTATTTGGAACAAGTGTTTGAGCTAAATTGTTTTATACCTGTTTTCCCAGAATAAACACATAATGAAATTGGGACTAAAATATAGTCCTTCCAAGCGAGAATTCTAACCATAAAGAGAGCAATACATTTTTATTCTTCGTCTATCAAATGACAATTTATACATTGTGGTTTGTGGAGGGAAAAAAATCAATGTATTAGAGTTACCTGAACAGCTAACTCTGATGAGAGACTACTTCAGGTTGGAAGGGACATCAGGAAGTCTCTAGTTCAGCCTCCTGGTCACAGCAGCGTTAGCACTGAGACACACCAGGTTCAGTCAGACCAGAATTATCAGGGCTATGTCCAGCTGTATATTGAAAAACTCCAAGGATGGGGACTGTACCACCTTTCTGTGCAACCTGTTCCAATATTTATGCAATTATTGAGGGTGGTATTTTTTTTTCCTCCCTTAATCCTGTCCTGATTTCTATCCTTACCCATCTTCTTTCCATGTCTTATTAAATTTCCTATAGACTGCTGAATGTTACACTCTTTGTCGTGGTTTAGCCCCGGTCAGCAACTAAGCACCACACAGCCACTCGCTCACTCCCCACACCCCTGTGGGATGGGGGAGAGAATCGGAAGAGTAAAGAACAAGGGAGAGGAACAAAACCCAGAAAATCACAAGTGGTGCAACAGCTCACCACCCACTGACTGACACTGTCAGTTCCCGAGCTGTGATTGCTGCCTTCCCCGGCCAATCCCCCCTGTTAAGAGTGAACTCAGCA
>VZTV01064277.1:0-10591 GCA_013400875.1 Anhinga rufa
AAAATCTTTAAAGTGTGAACTTAAGGAGTCTTCTGCTAGACAGATACTTGCAATGAGCACTATTCATAATACTGAAACTGTCCAAGTTCTCAACCATTCCAACATCTACGCACCTTTAGCCTCAAACCAATTAATATTCACAGTGGCTTTATGGATATGGGACTATACACACACCTAAAGTTAACCTTGTGTATAGCCTCTCATAGGTTTGGGGCCAAAGAAGCTATTTGGTGCGAATGAGTAAAGCTGTGGTTAGGAAAACTCCCGGAGCTGCTATTTTTGCAATTAGTTCACACACCTTGCTTAACACCTTCCAAGTCCCTTAGGTCTGCATGCAGACTTGTGATGCTGGTCAGAGAGTATCTAAAGCACAGGACAAAGTCCACACCCACTGAAATCAACAGGAGCTTTGCCAAGAGGATCCATGTGACCAGAATCCCTCTCCAAACAATATGCATTGCTCCTTCACTGTTTATGAATGCAATCTCGGCATTCACTCTTTTTTTTTTTCCTTAGGTTACATTCATCTTCCTTTCTTTCCTGTGCAGATGATTTGGCGGGGAAGTCAGTAGGCACAATGGACAAAAGAGGTTGTGGGGTAGAGGATGAATTCCCATAACTTGGGAAGCAAAGCAAAGATTTTATCGGGTCTGATTTCTGTTCCACTTGGTGTCAACTGGATTTTGCTAGGAATTTTAGATAATTCAAAATACTCTGTGCTATAATCTTGCTCCTGAGAGATACAGGGATGAGGGGCTGTAGTTTTTGTTTAGCAAACCTTGATCCTGAGTCTGTAAGGAGACCCTCATGGCCAGGCACTTTGTTATTTTGAAGCTGGATTACATGACAAATAGTTAAATTTAATGCCATAATTTGTAAGCATGGACTCTTTGGTCCTGCACTCTTTTTTAATGAGTTGCCAGGTTCAGTCAACACATGGTCCCAATTTTGCCCCACCTCAAATTCTTATGATGTAAATTTTAATGGAGAAGTGTCACTCTGAAAACCAAAAAGCTCTGTCAAGCAACTTAGTTTTTCATCAACAGATATATTTGCAGCCATTATCAGCAACTTGCTCCTGGCAGTGCCCCAGCACACTCTCCTAGATACAGTGAATGTCTGCCCCTTGTTAGCTGTTAAAGCTGTAATATTTTCCTTGAAACTTACTTGCAAGAGCCTTATCCTCAAGTTCCTAGTACCGCCTTCTCTCTTTGAACTGCTTAGGCCATTTCCAGCCACTGAAAAAGAACCAGTCCTTTAGAGGAGATGACTGGAAAGAGTAGGAAAGGGGGAAGAAAATCACAGAAACATAGGGGAAAATGATTTTTTTTTTTCCTTGGAATGATAATGTCTCCATCTAATTTCTGCTGTTTTCCCTGGACATTACATTCACACAGCTCTTGATTATCTCACCTGCCTGACAGTGCTCAAACACACACCAGATAGACCAAGGTTTCCATTCCCATTTTATAATCACTTTTCCATGAGACTCAAATACAAAGGAGAAGAGAAAAACAGGACATTAATGATGCTCAAAATTAAGAAAATAGCAAGTGTTCTCATGAATGGCAGAATTAATGAAGCCTTGCCTCCCACAGGACCATCCTTGTTCTTCTGCTTATCACCCCCCAAACTGCTTATACTCCCTATGCCAGNTATGCCAGCCGTATCAGAAATAAGCAGCATTTACTGTGGCTAGTTCATATCAATGCATGTGCTGACTGACCAGCTGGCTGCAACCAAAGAAAATGTGCAATGGATAAATAGCAAATGCTTTTCCCTTGGGGTCTCAGGGGTGGGAACAGAGAGGGGGGTCTTCTCCATCCAGCTGCCAGTTTTCCTAAACTCGATGTCTGTGAGATTGCTACCTCTCTTCTACACTGGCTAGGAAATGTACAAAGGATTCAAAAGTTGTTTAGATTGGGAAAACCTGGCAAAGACTGTGACTACAAAATCCTCATTGTACAAATCCATGGAAAATTAAAAAGGATACAATTCTAAGTGCATCAGGTGGCCCTGTCCCTCGCAGAGAGTTGGGGCTATTTTGTTCCCAGGAGAGGCAGAGACTTCTGGTTCCTGCTGAAGTCTCAGCTCTGAGGTGGAGAGGAGATGCTGCTGCTAACTTCTTCCAAAACTGTTCACCTCACGGTGGGATGGGGCCTCCCCTGGTTATGAGCTTGTTTGAGAGAAGCGGTGACATGCTGCTGCTTTGAACAGAAAGTGGCATTGTGGGAGCCATCCCTCATAGCAGCTGACTTGGATCAGAGAACAGAGCACCAGGAAAAGCAAGGCAATGCAAAAACATTGATCCGTTTCCCTGTCCCTTATTTAAAAGTGCCATAAAAGAAAAATCCCTAGGTGCAGAAAGCTCCAAAACTCTTCTCTCAGAGAGGGGCTTTGAAGGGCTACTTTGAGAGTCAGTGGGAACTATGGTGGGCTGGGCACTTGCAGAAGCTCTTGTAAGGGAAGAACAAGGGCCTGAGGCAAATGTTTTGTTACAAACAAGATCCTCTAGAGCCAGGTGGCTGGGAAGTCTTTGCCACAGAAGGACTTTCTGATCAGTGGAACCTGCCCAGATCAGAACTGGAGGAAAGATGCTGTTTCACTACTCTGCATTTTGAATACGAAGGGTGTTTGGAGGTGGATGTCTTCCTCTGGGTGCTATGGGGAAGCTATTCAAGGGATGAGCTCTTACTGGTGAGGACGTCTCTCTTTCTAGGTGGTGTCGCAGTTGCTGTCTCCCCTGCTGGGACTTTATTAATTACACAATCAGAGATGGTACATTGTATGAGGGCCACAGGTCACAGTCCTTCCTTGAAGAGCCCTGCTCCTGCATAGCCTGGCGCACTGGCTGCCTCCTGCGTCTTGCCTTTCTCATTCACAGTGCACAAGGGCAGAGGTTGCCATCCCATTTTAAAGAGCAGGCTTCATTTCCCTTTGCAGCTTATTAGTGTACAGCTACCACAGCATGCTAGCGGGTAGGGTCCATAGTGAGGCAGCCGTGGATGTGGAAATCTATCCTGTCTCCACATTCTACTCCTTTCTGTCCTGCCCTCCAGTGCTTATCAGCCTTGGCCAGAGGCAGAGTGGTGATAACAGTCCCAGGTTTGCTGCAGTATCTGCATGCCTTTACCTATACACCGTGTTCAGCTGCTTTTATTGATTTCTTAATGCAGTCACAAGCACTGCCTGCTCTAAAACCCTGCTGCAAAACCTATTGCTGGCCTCTAAGCAAATTCTTCTTGCCTGGAGACATGTCAGCTGTGAAACTGGCGTCTCGCTAGTCAGAAGTAATATTTCAACTGAAGTCAAGCAGGCTTTTCCCTAAAAGCAAAGAAATGATCGTTTTTCATGTAAGCACCTAAGAGCGTGTTTCCCTGGGCCAGGCGCCCGTGTCTGGTCCTGGCAGAGGGTTCAGCTAGTCCACGTGGATCCCTGACAGTTTCGGCAGAGGCATGGGGACCTTCATGAGCAGATCCCAGCAAAGGACTGGGACCCAGATTTGATAGACAGAGCTCACCCCTCACCAGCCCCTTTGCAAGCAGGTGCCCCCCATCAGCCCCATCTCCCTGGTGGGGAAACTGAAGCCAAGTAAAGGCTGGATGTTCAGAGTGTACTTTAAACGTAAAATGCCCTGATTCGGAAAGGCATGAGGCATCAGCTCTTCCCGTTGACTGCAGTTGGTAGTCTAGAGCCCTTCACATGTCAGATCACTTCTTTAGAGCCCTACATTTAGAACCTGAACTCTCAGCAAGATGGGAAATATCAGCCATGGGTTGTTTCTGCTATGTGCACAGTGAAAGACCACAGCCCTGCCTTGCTGCTTGCCTTTCAGGCAGTTTGTCCTTTTCTGTCCTTTCAGTCAAATTTAATCCTTTCAGGATGTTTGTTGTCCTTGATTAATAACATCAGATTCCTATAATATAATTTCTGCTGTTAGCTACCGTCTCTGCTGTCAGACAACCTGGTGTTATAAAAGTGTCCTGAATGAAACTACATTTTTTCATTTCAGAAATATGTTTTCATCTTCAGAGTGCAACTTCATTCTGCTGAAAGTTAGGAAAATAATCTTAATTTTAGAGCTAAAGGACAGGCAAAGCACAGTCTTAGACTCAAAGATTCTCCAAACTATGCTTTTCCTATTACAGAGTCAATCTGTCTCCAAAGCTTTTGCTTTTGTTTTAACTGGAACAGAAGAGAAAAGATTAATAAGATTAAAATAGAAGAATAATTTTCTCAGTTCATTTACATCCTGTCTTTAGTTTTCTGTAACGATGGAGAACAAGGCAGTTAACTTGTTCTTACCAACACAGGAGTACTCAGTACAATAAAGTACTACCCAAGGTAAAATCTTTCATTTCAACCACTCTATTATTTTCTAGTTATGTCCAGTTTAAAAGAAAAGGCAAGAATGACTTGGCTCAGTTTAAAGTACTGAACATGAATGGACAATTTGCAATTTTGAACACCTCCTCCCCTCCCACGCACAAATTCATAACTAGAGGGATAATATGATAAATATAGCCACTGATCATTTGAAATTCCAGATAATTTGCTACTGGTAGACCTCTGGTTGGGGACTTTCTCTCCCCAGCCGATTCAATATGTGCTGTTACCTAAAATCAAAGTCAGCCTCATACAAAGCCGCTGAAAGCTTTATGTGCTCTGAGAACACACCACACCTAAACGCAGTAGGACATTGTTTCCTTGCCGTAAGAGAGATTGCAGAGAGTTACAAATAATAGTTCAGTTGCCCAATGTATTTTTAATGGATTAGCAAAGTTAACAAATGGTATCTTATTTCTGGCTCCTTCTGATGTAATGTAATTCTTTCAAAAGCATACTAGATGTTCCAGTTTAATGACCCTTCCTCTTTTCAGGGAACAAATATACACGTCCCTGTTGCTTAGTCCTTCACACTGACCTTCCAAAAAATAGCTGGAGACAGGACAGCTTTTGTCCTAACTGGATTAGAAATACTCAGTTCTAGCCTTACTTTCTGATGAGAAGAATTTTGACAACTTGGGGACAGCTTTAAATAAACTAAATTAGGTGGGGGAGATGTCAGGCCACCTTCCCAGAGCAAGCCACAAGCCCATCAGGGACTACAGCTTCTCTCACGGTGGTATCAGTTTATCATCACCATCGTACATGTTTCTGGCAAGGGTCGCTGGTATCTGTGTGTGGGTTACACCCAGCCACAATGATCCCAACAGGGTGGGGGGAGGGAACACCTTTTGTCTTCTTTTTTTTTCCTTTCCCCTCTTTTAAACGTGACCTTCTTCCATCGGAGCGACCGCTTCAGGCTCCTGCTTCTGGTTGGAAGGGCGTAGTGAATGGTTTCCTCTTCCTCCTCCCTTCCCATCCCTTCCCTGCCCTTCCCTGCTCCCAGCTCTGCTGCACAGATCACTTGGCTGGGAGAGGCAGAGGGGAAGGGTGTTTCTAATGCTAAGAGCTTGAAAAGGACTGTGAGGATATTTTGCATGATTCCTGTTTCAGGCAGAAATATATGCAGAAACAAAGTGTAAGGCAGGACAGAAAAAAAGAAAAATCCCCAAGCCCCAACGAGATGCTGAAGCCACAAATAAGTCCAGCAAACGGCAGAGACATACAGGTACCTGCAAAATGCCTAAGCAGCAGTGGGGCTCATCCCTCCCATCAGCTGCCCTGAGATGAAATCTAGGGCCACTTTCCCAACTAGAGGGCTGGAAAATCCCTTCCAGCCACACTGCCGGGCTAGCCTCACCACGTTTCAAACCAGTCAGAACTGTTTCTTTCATAACCCAGAGTCCAAAAGGGATCAGAGCAGAGATGTAAGCACTGTGATCTGTGCTGGGCAACATGAAGTATTTTGAGGGCAAACGGCAGTAAAAGCACCCTCAGTAGGAGAAAGCAGAAGAGCACCCTCATTTTTTCAGCTAATGTAAATAAAGCTGAGGGAACCCAGCCAGCTAATTTTGCTGGCAGTTTGAATGTTGTACGGCAGTAGAGAAGCCGGCTGAATCTCACCCTCTCCATTCCTGGGTAGCTGAGGTGGTAGCATCCCTACACAGCCAAATAGAAATTGTTTTGTCTTAGACCTAAATTACAGTTCTTCACTCATTTTCAGATCAGCCTCTTGCAGTCTGATGCAATCATGGCAAAACTTACTGGCTGCTTCAGTCAAAAGCAGGCTGTTTTGGACCTCCTGGATCAAAAATACCATGCTTTCAAACACGCACTACCTGGCCACTTCCAGGAACCCCATGAAGTCCTACGTACTCTGGGGGATGATAGAATCACATCTGACATGAGAAACGAGTGACTACCAGAGGCTATTCAGCTAATTCTGCATTGCTCGCACAGCACCAGTGCCCCCTCAGAGGCCTTTGGGGAATGCTTCCACGCGGCAGAAACGTGGTCCCTGTTTCTGTCCCACTCCCGGAGGCTGGCGGAGGATCATGCCAAGGGGAAATCTGCTCTCACGTCGAAGCCAGCACAGCCTGCTCTCTTTCAGAACATGATGAAAAATGTACTTCTTTCTTCAGTGTTTTTACTAAGTGTAAAAGTGTAAAACCCTTGATGGTTTGCCATCTGGATGGAAATTGCTCCCCGTTTAGGGGAAGACAGGTAAAATGCAGAGCTTATGGGTGCAGCCCTTTTTGCTCTAAGTTTTGATGTGGAAAACACTTGGTCTCTTGGGTGATTACTGCCATATTTATATGTAATAACAGTAAATAATATTAAAAGAGTAACAATAACCTGACGAGCACCACCACTGAGCAGTGCTCTGAAAGTGAAGCGAGTTGACAGCTCTGTGAAAGAGGAGGCTGAAAAGTCTCCACACGTTAGGTGCAAAGCGACTTTGGAAATGCATATCTGCAGCAGGAAAAGAAGAAAAAAGAAAAAGAAGAAAAAAAAAGAGCATGTGTTTGTTTGCGGAGACTGGGTGGGGGGCAGGACAGCGAGGTGGTGCGGGAGACCTCATCGGGAGGAGGGCAAGCAAAGCGGGAGGATGTAAAAAAGAGCAAAGGACTTTTGTGAGCTTTTTGGCAGATGCTGGAGCAGGTGGAATGCAGAGTGTTTACACAGTTCATATTTCAATATACTAAGAAAACATGGGGAGTCAGGCTCTAAGCTGTTATTAAGCTCCCCTCCCCTCCTGCCCCAGCCACTTCTTTAAAATCTGCCTTCAGATCTCGAATGAAACTGCTCTCTGCTGGACTGATGGTGCTGGGGCAGTGACTGTGCCACCAGCTGAGAAAACAAATTTGAGAAAGAGAGTGTGCGCTCAGGTTAACAAGCCTTGGGCAAGCGAGTCCCCCCGCCTTTCCCTGTTCTCACCTCCTATTCCCCAAAGCCCCTGGAAATAGTGCGCTTTGGTAGGAGAAGCTGTTCGGCATCGAATGGCGGACGGGCTTCAGAGCAGCAAGTGGGGAGGAGAGGGGAGATTTACAATGTTCCAGTTTTGACTTTTTGCATAATGAAAACCAGAGGTCTAATAAAATACAGCAGCAGTGACACTGCAATGGGGGGAAATAAGGAAAACAAACTTTTAGGATAAAATAAACACTGTGTACTCAAGTAAGGAGTCTATCTCTATTTCCATCTATGGATACAGACATAAACACACTCTCCTCCACTAATTCAAACTAAGAAGATTAAATCCAGGTAAACTGAACACAAGATAGGTAGGAACATTTCCCGTTAGCAAATCAGTCCTCAGCGAACTAGCCCAGGAAGCAACTTTGGCCACAGAACTGTATGAATGGCCCAAAGGTGTTTTCATACCTTTTTGCCACTCATCCGTGATCTGACCCTGGTTATTCAGAAAAGGGCCAAAAATATATTTTTTTAAAAGTTCTTGGTTCATTCAGAATTATATTGGCAGGGGGGTTACTGCACTTACACTTTTATTACTTTTTAGGGAGAACTTTTTTTTTGCAGGGCTGGAGTAGAGGAAATAACAGAACACATCTGAATATCTCAGTGGGCTGGTTTACACCCTGCGGGATGAAAATTACATTGTACAATAATTTCTATCATTGATATACATAGTGCTTCTCATTTTTAAAGCAATGTGGAAACATGATCAGGGCATATTGGCCAGTTAGAGGAGCCAGCAGACCTGTGCAGCACATAGAGCAGCTTGCACCCTTCAGACCTCCTGTGTAGTGCAATCACTTCAGGATGCAAAACTAAAATTTCTCTGTGGTTGTGAGTATAAGGCAAAACTGAGGGTGGAAGGAAAGGGGTCATGGGCTGCACCCTCTGCCACTTCCAGTTGTTCTTGGAAGTTCAGGTTCTGAGTTTAATTCACAGGTTGGTTTCATTCTCAATCTGTGATCTTGGGAAAATCATTTAACTTCTTTGACTTCTCTAGTTACTCGTCCATAAACCAGATAGTTTTATTTGAGCTGGGAAGCTCAAGTAGAATTTCTACTTAAAATTTTTACAGGAGAAGTAGTATAAAGAGAAAACATTTGCCTCAACAGCAGTAGCAGCAAGATATACTTGCAAATCACAGCGGGCTTCTTTGAAATGCATTGAATTCTAAACTATTTACCTGGGTTTTGGAACGACGCATCCTTTGACACATGCCATATTATTAATGCTATATTCACTAATAAGGTTGCAGTGTCCTGATGGCAATGAAATACAGCATTTGAAATTCAATAACTGTATCCTGCATCCTGTTCAAGGACCATGAGCAGACAGACTGACTGGCTTGCTGAGCTCCTGCTCTTAGATCACGGTTGGCTAATGCATACTCAGCTGAAGAACGCTAGTGCTGACTTTGGGTGTCCTAATATAATCTCCCAAATTTGAGAGCAAGGCTTGCCATCCATGCATTTATCATGGCTTCATGACTTCTGGCCAGCATGTTGAAGAAGATGTACTGCTCTTTGCCTAATTCAGAACATACTTTGGAAAAGCAGTGAGCGCTTAATGGACAGACTCAGAACTGCTCTGGCCGAAAAACAGATTCCCCTGATTCCTCCTCTCCCTTCTCTCCTCGAGGAATTTAATACAAAATATCAACTGTGGGCAAGAGGCAGTAAAACTGTTAGGGAGCACACAGCCACAGAGTGAAAATCCAAACCTGCGTTGTTACATATCATTCTTTGTTCACCGCCCGGACAGCTAACTGAGCTGAAACCTCGTTGTCCTGAGCTGTGTGTGGCTTCTGGTCCTTCACTGGGACCCCGTGTCACCCCTGTAAAGCCAAAACTGGAAGTCTGTATCTGCTAGCTCTAAAGAGCTATGAAAGCAGCACTGCGAAGTTGTAGGCGCAGCAAAGTGAGCTGATCCCGAGTCCCTTTGTGTGACCACCTCAAATACAACAGCACCCTCCACCGTCTGCTCGGGGTAGAGAGAAGTCCGCCCCGGTAATTCCCTCTGACAAGATGATAAAACCCAGCCAGAAGAGATCATTCTAATTACGACAGATTATCCAGCTGTTTGAAGAACACAAATTAATATAGATGATGGTAAGTAAGCGATTGGAATGCGGCCATTCGTTTGAAAAAACTATAAAAGGGAATGACACTTCAAAAAATGCAACCCACTTCGGAGCAAAATTAAAGATGAAATTGTAATTAGTCTACTGTGTATATTCTACTATGATATCATTCCAAAGAATGTAAAATTCTTTATGGTTAGTATTTTTCCCTTATGCTGTTATTTGAAGATACTTTTTCAGTCTCAAGGAAATACAAGTCAGATGTGCTTTCTCACAGCAAACCTCAGCCATTTTAAGTTAGAGTGGCTTATAGCCAGAGAGCTATACACATTTATGAGTCACAGCTCCTTTCAGTCACAAATGCAGGACACTAAACATGACCACCAGCTACTATTTCTAGGTTAAGAGGCCTCTCTGGAACAACAGTGGCAGGAATAGTTGATGAAAAGGCAGTGTAAAAATAGACTGGTTTATTCAATTTTTTCTTTCCCTCCCATACATTTCTTTTTTCCTTACTTCTTTTTGTTTCACATATGTTTCTTCTCCTTAAAACACTCATGACTGAGCTAAGTTTGCTGTTAGTATTCACTGGTGTGAAAAAATGGAACAGACCTGCCACTGGGGGAGAGTCACCTGGTAAGCGGGGAATGAGGTACGTGTACCAAAAATGTTTGCAGAGGGGAAGAGAGGGCAGGAGAATGACAGGCAACCAATGTAGCTAGAAGAAGAGGGAAATGATGGAGACAAAGAATACAGTGAGGAAAAAGCAGGTTCCTGCTCCAGCTCTGTGGGCAGTCGTTTATCTCCTCCAGTCAGGCCTGGAAGCTCTCCTTTTGGTTGTGATTTCTGCTGCACTGCAACCATATACCCCAATACTTGTGCCATGCATGCTCCAAACACAGTTGTGGCCAAGGAGTGGGAGCATAACACAGGTATTACAGATCTGCCTGAACACCCTCAGAAGTTCCCTAATTTCCAGCACAGAACATCAGTTACCAGCAAGGCAGACACGTCTCACTGGGGATGTTTCCCAGTACCAGCAGCAGGGAAATACGGGAAAAAGTTTCTGTGCTGCCACATCTGGACAATTGGTGCAGAGCCCAAATTAAAGAAGCTCTTCCTGACTTACCAGCTTTTTTTTTTTTTTTT
>VZTV01064287.1:890-13057 GCA_013400875.1 Anhinga rufa
ATGACTTTGCCCCCTAAGCTGTAATCCATATAGCAGTGCTAACAACATATGTCATCTGGAAATTAGTCTCCAGCTCTCAGCAGCATAGTAGATAATCACATGTAGTGTCTTCTTATTCTGTGCTTCAAGCATAAGTTACATTAACAGTAGACTTCATTTCCTTGCTGGAGGCTGTGAGCCAAAAGACAAAAGGAATTAAGAAAATAAAGCATGCATAAACAAAAAAAAAGGCAAAAAATCATTACATTCCCTAAGGCATCTATGCTTCAGAAGGACCAAAGGCCACATGGTTTACTAAAGATGATTCTGAATTATGCAGTAAAAAACTCCAACATAGAATCAACCAAAGCATAGCTCACTTGACAAGGCAGTTGCATGCAAGTATTTGTCCACAACTTTTTCTGGGCGTTTTTTTCTTACCATGTATACTGTAGGCACACGTGTACACACAGTTTCAAGTATAAGAGTGCTCTTACTGAATTCAATAGTATGCCTAAATTCACATGTTCTTAAGAGTTTTGTTAGATGTGGACCTTGGGCTTTCCTCCAAGAAGAACACCATCTTCTCCTCTTAACCAGTGCTTTCTTTAAAAAAGAGGTCAGCATCAGATGCTGATCTCTGACACAGCTGAAAGTCCTTCATGTATTGCACTGGAAATTCAAGCAATTTATACACCATTTCTATATGAGGAATCTCTCAGCATCAGCAGTCTAAATGAAAATTAGCTTGTATTTCTTCCAAGAATATAATTGTCACACCTACTGTTTAATGTCAGCTTAAGCAGCAGAACAATCTGAAGGGGAAAGAAACACCCTCATTTACATTATTCTTACCTTAGTTTTTAAGTATCTGTTTTCTAATTACTAGAATCATTTGCTAAGAAATGATTATATGTTCAACACTGCCCAAAACACTTATGAAAACTTAGTCCTTACCCAGCAGTGCCTATGAGCAAAACAAGCTGCAAAATCCATTGTGAGGCTTGTGATGTTTTTACCTCTGTGCAGCCATTTTTCTGCATCACTCCAGCATCAAACACTGGTACCTCTTGGGCTTTTTATTTGCTTAAGACAGGAGCATCTACCTTCCAGCTCTTCCTCTGCTCTGCTGCCCCTTGGGGCAGCTGGTAATGGAGGCAGCAGCAAGAAAGACAGTCCCTGAGCTCCCTGGCATGAGGTGCTGTGATCCTCATGGGCTTTGCATGGGCAGCAGAGTTTGGATGCCCACCACTGGGGCTGGTTGTAAAGGCATCTCTCATGGTTTGGCCTCACATTTGCTGACCTGAGCTGTCTGCATCCAGCCCACAATTCCCTGTTGTCTTACCTTCCTATGGTCAGAACTCACAAAATAAATACAGTTTAAAAAAGTTTGATAAATAAATGTTCAATATAAAGAAGGTAGATTAATAAATAAATGTGTTAAGTAAATAAAGCTAAAATAGAAAGCACTAGAATGTCATTCCGTTTAAGAGTGTCTCTGGCCTATTAGTAGCTCCATTTCAGGGCAGGAGCCACATCCTAAGCGAGGGTCAAACTCTGACAGTTTTAATCATGTTACTGTATCTGTTGTCCTGTTCCTGTTCCTTGGCTGCTTAAGCTGCCAAGAGGGGTGCCAGAAGAAAATAGAGTTTGACTTTTCTCATAGATCTACCCTCAGTGAGCAAAAAGAAAAGAATGCATTAGAGAATAAACATACATCTATGCCTTAACTCCTGTCTTGCATGATTTTTCCTCCATAGTAATATGCTGGATGTTTGTGTTGCTGCAAATTCTGACTTATGACAATTGCCACTGTCCGCGTCTGTCTCACACATGAGAAAAATAAGTAAGTGCTGGATATGCAATTTTTTTTCCATTTTTTTTAGCTCTGACACGGCCAGAGGATATTGTGCCGCCCTTGGGCAGTTGCTCTCTGTGTTCGGAAAGTGCCTATATTGGTCCACAGCCCCAGCTGGTAAAAAACAAAGAAAAATGTGAAAACCACAATTCAACATGCACTGAAGTTCACACTCCAAACCCAGTAGTGATTTGTTTTCTGTTCAAGGTTTGAACTCTTCTAATACAGTGTCTGTGTGTGCACGCGCGCGCGCGTGTGTGTGTGTGTGGTTTGGCTTCAGTATTTCCTGGAGGAATGTGTCCGCACAGCTAAACAAAATATCTCCCTGGGGGTAGCTTGTGCTTTACAGTTGCTGCAGCACAGAGAGAAAATCAGATTTTACAAAGACAGAAATGGAGTACATCCTGCCAGGGTATAAGAGAAGTTTCATGCTTGACATCATTAATGGTCAAATTATAACATCAAAAAATAATATTTTACTCCAGTGCATTTAGATCAGGAGCCTTGAAACCTTGCCTGTCTCTTTTGGAAAAGAATGGGAGATAAATGCATGAAAATAATCAATATTTTCTAGCTATAAAAGGACTATGACCAGGCACCTTTTCCAAACCACTTTTTAAACATGTTCCACATGCTTTGTAAGTCGCTCTTTTCCCCTGGGGCTTGGTCTGTTAACAAAGAGGTGTATTAAATACAGATGAAAAAAGATCATCTTAGAGCTTGTCCTTGTGCTTGCAAATGCTGACTCCTCTACAGGGCTACTCAGGCCTGACACCAGGTCTCTCTCAGTGAGGACTCAGCATCCTCAGAGAACAACAAATGAATTTAACCTTTTCCTAGCAAGTTCAGCACTTGATAGCAAGGCTTAGAAAATGCATCTCACTAAAGATTTTTTTTTCCTACTGCTATCAAAGTATAAAGCTAAATAGAGCCAGTTTATTGGCATCAAGAACCAACGCAAGTGTTTGGAAATGTAACCCTTCTTTAAAAAGTATGTGTAAAACAAAATCAAAGAGTCTGCTTTAATCACTTTGATACTTTCCTGAATGTTGTTCGGTTTCTTTGCCTTTATTTGTTCCATTTCTCTTTGGTGTCAGACGGAAAATGGTGTGGACAATGCTATCATTCTCTGCCCAGTGCATTGCTTTATTACAGAAGCTTATGTACCTAAATTATGCAATAGGAAGAATGAAAACTGTGTCTTTTTGATGTGAACAAAGTTGATGCCAACCTTTTTTGTTAGTGTACAATTAATGAATAAAACGGGTTGACATTCTGAGTGAGGTTCATAGTGTGGCAGCTGCTGTTCTGCCTGTACACGCGCTTTTCACATTCCCCAGGAGCAAACCCAGGCTTTTTGAGAGCGCCACATAGCTGCATAGTACTGCTTGCACAGCAGTTTTAATGCTGTATTCAGACTAGGGTCCAGTGGGGCAACTGTACTGCTCTGGCCAGGGCATTACCATGTCCTTCTCTGGGCTGGGCTCCAAGGCCTCCAACCTCTATTTCAAGCAGCTGTGGGCTCTCCCCTAGAAAACCATGGACCATCACCCTATGCCTCTGCAGCTTTGATTCTCATATCAGTCAAAGCGATGGCTACTGGTCAGCAATAAAGGCAGTGCCCAATCCAAAGAGCAGCGCAGCAGAGTTTCCAGCTTGCTTGGGCTCTGCAGTTCTTGTGTCCCTGGATTTCTACTTGTCTGAGTGACTGGGGTGTATATGCATAGAGAGGTTGTCTACAGGACTACCTCCCTTTCCACTCCTATTACAGAACTTCCCGGTAACAGCCATGGGAAAATGGGCTGAGAATAAGGGAGGCTGCAATGGGGCTGGAGTGCCTGGAACCACAGAGCTGACAGCCAGCTTTGCCAGGAGAGCAGGACAAGGACCCAGCTGTTGGAAAAGTAACTGGGGCAACAAGGAAAGGGGGGTAGAAGGGAAAAATGCCCACATTGTCCCATCTCTCCCACTCACTGAATATTTTCACTGTTCTTTCTGCACCCCATGCAGTCTGAATTCATCCTCCTCAGCCACGGGTGACCAAAAGTGTATGTCATGTGACAGATGAGCAGATCCCTGCTTTTACACCCGTGTCAATATCTCCTTGTCCCTGCTGGCTACAACTCCTCTGACACATCCTAAGATTACATTTACCCTTTTCATGGCGATTCTGGCCATATTTATCTGGCTAATATTTATCCCATGATTAATGAGAAAATATGTAGTAATAAATTTAGTGCATTTTTTCCATCATCTATCATTGCCATATAATGAGCTCTTGCATTACAGTAGAAATTCTATGCAAAAACTCATAGCCAAACACATCATACTATTGGATTTAATTATTTCCATTAATCCAGTCTCTAGTGAACTTTATTTATTTCTTTAGGCTATTCTGATGTTCTATGTTGATACTGGCTCCTAAACTTTTGTTTTAAGTTGTGTCAGTGGAAGAGTATATGGTAATACTTGTCACAAAGATAGATTGTGATTAATATAATAAAGATAATGCTTCAGCTGTGTGTCTTTGTCTTACCAGGAAGTAATTATTTCAAACAAACTGCTTGGTTATAAGGTAGATGTTGAATATATTAACTCTGGATAATTTAAGGTAAACAGACAGGGTTTTCCTTTAGTATTTACCCAAGAATACTGGGGAATTGGGTAGCCTCTTTTCCTCTTGTGCACTCACACATGCTTTTACCCTTTTTGGGCTATTTATTTGAGGAACAATGTTTTAACAAAGAATATTTAAATTGCCTCTGCAAACTTTAGCATGACTTTACTCTTGTATACTCTATGTATATGTATATCAGAAGGACACTTTACATTTCAAAAGCAACACACTTCTCACAGTTTTTTTGAAGAAGGCTTCTTATTTCAAGAGAGCTTCTCATTTGCAAGGATAGCCTCAGCTCTCAGCAAGAGAGATCACTGCAGTGACTCACTAGCTCTCATTGCTGATAAGATTGCTTTTTGCCCCAAATGCAGTTTGCCTGGTTTTCAGCTTGGGAAACTTCTTTAAATTCACCAGTGACTTTGCCAGCTAGACAACGACAGCATCAGAGTGTGAATCACACCATTTCAATGGGCTGATTGTGAAATAAATATGAACAGAAACAGCAGGGGGTGGCTTTTCTTTAGCAGTCACAGTTTCCTTTTCACTATATGCCCTTAAAATGCCCAGGCAGCCTATTAGTGGAGGGGAAGATTGATAGAATTGCATTTACATTTTAAATCAAGCCAACTTCTCACTTCCCCAGCCACAACCCTTCTAAAACATCAAACAAACAAACAAACCAACCGAAACAAAACAAGAAAAGCTGCAGCCAAATAGAAAGGAGAAAAATAAATGTTCATTTGATTAGTCTTATAATGGAAATTAGCTTAATGGTCCAAAATTAAAAGTATAGACATTAAAGACCTTGGCTTGTTCTACACATGAAAGACATAACGCTGCAACTGGGATGATTCTTCACTCAAAACATTTCTCTTCGTGCTATCCCTTGGTGCTTTCTTCGGTACATTACCCAGCTGTAATGTTGTCTCGGTTATGTATCATTATTTCTCTTTCTTTTCAGGAATAACTATAAGGGTAAAATGAAACTTTATAAAACCATGAGAGTAAGTGGACATACTGTTGCTGAGGAAGTCCCCCAAGACACCCTTGGATCTGACTCGCCTCTCACCCAGCCGATGACCATGAACACCCACCCCTCCCTTGGCACTGGCTGCCCTGGGCACCCCGTGCCAAGGTGGGCTGAGTTAACATACCACCACGTACTCTCTGGGAAGCTGCCTGAGAACCAGCTGTGCAGGCAGAAAGGACCCATTTGCCACCTCATCCTTGCAGATGTTCTCAAAACTACCTGTTGAATGCTGCCTACACCTAGCCAGAGGGATGGGGGCAACACTGCCTCTGCTCTGACTCTAATGGGATGGCAGGTCAACCTCCTGGTGTAGACAAAACCCTCCTGCAAGCTACAGTCTTGTTACCAGAGAGAGCTATCAACTGTACCATTTATGTATGGAGCTACATTTCACGTATCTTCAACTAATTCTTTTCTTAGTCACCCAACTTAAACAAATACAAATTAAAAACACACTTGTAGGGACACTTGGTCATCTGGGAACATATAGGTCAGAACCAGAAGATTATTTTTCCTTTTTTATTTTTATCGAAAGGATTTAAAACAGAAAAGTTTTAAAGAAAGAATGAAATTTAATGAAGAATAAAATTCAGGTTTAAATGACAGTTACATCTGAAACACAGTCTGGTATTGACACCAGTTTCTGACATGCTCATATATTTATTTTTCTTTGTTTTAAGGCAAGTTGATAGAACAAAAATATAATTATTAAGTTTATTTATTTTCTTAAACAGAATCTCACAGAATCACAGAATGGTAGGGGTTGGAATAGACCTCTGAAGATCATCTTGTCCAACCCCCCCGCATGAGCAGGCACACCTAGAGCAGGGGGCACAGGACCGCATCCAGGCGGGGTTTGAATGTCTCCAGGGAAGGAGACTCCACAGCCTCTCCGGGCAGCCTCTTCCACTGCTCTGGCACCCTCACAGGAAAGAAGGTTTTTTTCTCATGTTTAAGTGGAACTTCCTGTGTTCCAACTCGTGCCCATTGCCCCTTGTCCTGTCATCGGGCACCACTGAAAAGAGTCCAGTCCCATCCTCCTGACACACGCCCTTTAGATACTTATAAACATTGATAAGATCCCCCCTCAGTCTTCTCTTCTCCAGGCTGAACAAACTCATGTCTCTCAGCCTTTCCTCATAAGGGAGATGCTCCAGTCCCCTGATCATCTTGGTAGCTCTCCGCTGGACTCTCTCCAAAAGTTCCTTGTCTTTCTTGAACTGGGGGGCCCAGAACTGGACACAGTACTCCAGATGTGGCCTCACCAGGGCAGAGTAGAGGGGCAGGATGACCTCCCTTGACCTGCTGGCCACACTCCTTTTAATGCAGCCCAGGACACCATTGGCCTTCTTGGCCACGAGGGCACAGTGCTGGCTCAGGGTCACTTGCTGTCCACCAGCACTCCCAGGTCCTTCTCAGCAGAGCTGCTTTCCAGCAGGTCAGCCCCCAACCTGTACTGGTGCCTGGGGTTGTTCCTCCCCAGGTGCAGGACCTTGCCCTTGCTGTTGTTGAATTTCATGAGGTTCCCCTCAGCCCAGCTCTCCAGCCTGTCCAGGTCTCACTGAATGGCAGCCCAGCCTTCTGGTGTATCAATGAAACTCCACTTGTTTTCATCACTTCTGCATTTTACCTAGTAGAGCAGACCATCAACTATTCCACCGTATTTTATGCATTTTTGTTCCATAGAAGAGTATTTACACCTGTACAAGGTACTTGTCACATTGTTTGGTTTTAGGGCACTGGCAAAGATGGCTTTAAACCTGTGTTGTGTCTCCAACAGACAGGACTCCAAAAGGTAATGCTCTCTGTGAGACACAGGAAATAATGCATCTGATTTACTTTTGCTTTGGCTTCAGGGCTTTTGTGCTACTAAGGCCAATGAACTGAACATGGGTTTTAATCTGGAGTGAGAATGTGGATCTGCAGGAGTCTGACTTGTGTCATTAAATTCAGTGATGGCAGGATTTCTTCCACTATGCCTAAATATAAAATGTGAAAAGCAGTGTATAGAAAAGAAAATAGAACTGTGGAGACGTGATGTATTATATGGATCCGTATTCTACCTTCTCAGCCAGCTGAGATGAGAATTTATTCTACCTAGCAGTTGTGCTAGCCTGCTGGAAGAACTGTTGTTTGCATCCAGAAATATACACAACAACATTAGCTTTGACGTTTGCAGGTTTCTAGGCAAGAAAAAAGAGAAAACTGAGCCTGCTAGCACGTTAAGCAGCTACTAAAAAGCTCCTGTGCAGGCTATAGTTCAGCAGAGAAGCCTCTTTGGATTCCTTTTCAGCTTGGACTGGGTTTTTGTACAGAGCTGCTCTTTCGGTCTCATCCATTTATTTTGTTTTAGTGGCATAATGCTTCTGAAAGTTGCGGGAATACCAGTCCTAGAAAATTAAGTCCCTCATCTTCTTGCAGATTAACCACAGCATAGACAAGAGCTCCTTGGAGGGACAGCCTCCAAGAGTAGATAGCTCAGACCTTGAGTTTTTTTCAGCCCTTGAATTCCCCAGTGGGCCTGTATCCAGGACAAATTTGGTGGATGAAGACATTTATTTGTATCACCTCTGATACATTCTTTGCTGGCTGACATAATTTTTCATTGGGAGTGTAATTAGGGAGGGTGGGAAGCCAACCAGCAATGATAAGACCTGGAGCTATCTGCCACATTTGCATGTGCGTGTGGAAGGAGAGGGGGAGCAAGGGCAAGGGAAGGGCAGGAAAGCATGAATAACTTGTTTTTACTGCTGAGCACTGGTCTAAACCTGAAGAAGGCTCTCTCCCCAAAACCTTGTAATCAAGGTCCTGGCTTCAATGTTAATAAAGAATGGGATTACCTTAAGATAACTCATATGTGAGTGTGATGGAGTGCAGACAAGACACTTGTGTGCTACCAGGAGGAAAGGAGGCATCTCTGCCTATGCCCACGCCCAGTCAGGGAACCCAGCTGAAAGCACCTTGTTATTTCACCAGAGGGGTCTGCAAGTTACTCTGAGGTAAAATTGCCTTTTTCTTAGCAAGGCAGTGAAGGCTTAAGACTAAATTCTGCATTACTTGAATCAATAACCCTTGCAGTCACTGCAAAGGGTATCACTGACAAGGGCTAAAACCACGTAATCTCCCGTCTCCCTGGTGTTGGTGGCTGTGTCCCACAGCATCCGTGGGAAATACCATTATCCCCATTACACAGACAGCAGCCAAGACACAGACAAGCCAGGCTACATCTGCACCGCAGTGACTGACACTCGTGCGGACATCTCTGAGCTGCCATCATGCTAAACCCCATATACCCCCTGGGGATGCAGGAACCTGCTGCCCGATCCCCTGCCCCACAGAGAGGTCTGGTCAGCACAGCCAGTGTCAATGATTCAGTCACTGGTCTGAGGCAGCACAAGTAAATTATTCCTGTTCTCCATCCCTGCTGGGCCATCCTGGACCACAGGACTCCCCATTTCCATATGTTTTCCCACAGGGAAAGTGCCCAGTGCCAGGTTCATGCTGGCAAGACCTCCAGATGTCAGAACATCTCTTTTTTTTTTTCTGACCCAGATGGCTTAGCTGCTTCTATAACCATTTTATCTAAGAACAGGCTTCTGAGCAGTAACATCTGTTTCCTCAATATATATGTAAATTTTAAAAAATAACAACAGCAGTGTAGAGAAAAGAAGCCTGTACCACTGAGTAAACAAAGACTTTTGCTTAACTCTCATGGGGAAACAACATTGCAACACCAGCATGGTGACAACCCTGATGTCCTGCCTGCCTTGTCCATTGCCCACAGCTTGGCCAAACCATGCAGATCACCAGCAGAGACTTATTGCTAGCCTGAAAGATGAAAGGAGACACACTGGATTACCCCAGCTTCAAATGCAGGCAGACTGTGCTGCTGTACCTGGCTTCCCTTCTGTACCGGGGCACCTGGCAGCTTTGTGCACCAGCACCCCCAAGACCCAGGGCAATGTGTGAGGCTGCACAGCCCCTATCCCAATATTCAGTGCTGATATCTAACAAAAAGGCTCAGCAAAGTGCACTGTTGCACAGCAAGGAAAAACACGACAAACAAATAAGACCTTAATCAAAATGCCAGGGTTTCCAAAAAGCCTTGTGCTGAGATCGAAGCTTGCAGTTCAGCTCTGCTCTGAAGCAAGAAGTGGCACCTTTGCCACAGCAGCCAACTGAGTCACAGGGCTTTGAATCACTTCTTTAATACACAGGGCTTTCTCTGTAAAGCACCGTTTTACTTTTCTTTTCCTATTTTTCAATATATTCAGAAGCTCATTTCATGAGGTGTCTCATGACAGCCCCAAACTATTTTAAAATAAACATTCTCATTGAACAAGTGGATTTTGGTATTAGGAAGTCAGCAACTTAAAAGAGCTTTTGTCAAAACTTGTTGGAGGCCCTGGTAGACTGTTCAAACATGGGAGGAATTTCTGCCTGCATAGTGAGTCCTTTGACTTTTAGAAAAATATTATTGTCTGAGTTTTCAGTAACTTGGAAGCAAAGGACAACATAGCTCAATTTAAAAAAAAAATATATATATATACACAGTTATGTCATAATAGGCTTCTAAGTTTCCTCTCAGCCCATGTTTCTGCTTTTGCTATGGAATATTCCTTATAAAAGAGTAAATAAATGCACTGTAAATAACACTTGAGGCTGTAGTGACATCATCAGCCTCAAGAGTTGATGCAAATCTCAGAAAGCGTGTTTTCTGAGCCCTCGGAGCCTTCATATGCTCACTGAATTGAGGAGTACGGTAAAGATGTGTGCGCTGGAGATGTCCATGTTGTGATGATCATCACAAATATGGTGGTACTGATTGAATCCCACTATGCTCCCTTCTAATGCCAGCCTGAGCACTGTCCCACAGACTGGAAGGCCTGTAAATAGCAGCTTCTCCATAAAGACAATCCTCAGGCGAGTTTTGACTGAGGATTCAACATATGTTGAATGAGATTCAACATATTTTGATCTTTATCCCTTCCCCTCCTGTAGCTCTAAAGACTATTTCCATGTCCATTTTGAATATTGCCTCTAAGATGCTATTAGCCTTTGTGAAGAACAGCTTGTGTCTCCCTGTTAAAGATCATCTCTGCCCAAGGCAGGGTATGCACTGGAATTAATAACTAGTTTTGCATAAGTGACTGGACAAAAGCAGTCACTGAAAAGAGAGTCTGGGTTTTTAAGAGCTTTGGTAACTATGTGTCTGGTTCAGAGCTATGCCAGGTGCCTCAGACTGAAAGGACTCCCAGTGCCTGGTGTCACTAGCAAGTTCTCCTAAAGTCACCAGTGAGATTCTTAGAGAAAAAGAAGTTATTTGCTCACATCTGGACCATAAATTGAATGTACTCAGAGCTCGAGGATAATCTTGCTGATGAGCTACAAACAGAAAATAACTGAGAAGAGAGTATTTGTCTTTTTTGAACAGAGTTGCATATTTTGCATGCTGAGATGTGCAGAAGTGCTGATGAGCTAGTAGATATTGGAAAATATCCATCTGGGTCACAGTCAACTCTGCATGTAATCTGGCCCAGGGAGGAAAAGATTTAGGTGAGGAAATTAAACTCCAGTCCTTCTTTTCAAAAACAGAAATCCTTTTCTCCTAATATTTCTGAGGGTAGCTCATTTTTTTAACTATTTGAGTAGACATCCATCACAGGTGGCTTTCCTTGAGGTAGTTTATATGGGATCAAAGAGAAACCACAAGGCAGGAATACTGCAGCTGAGCAAAAATTTCAGAGCAAATTACTTAAGCAATTTTGCCCCTTCACAAAGCAGAGAGTAATTTTTTTTTATTTGGTTAAATGTTTTGGTATGGTCTGGATCCAGCCTTTGCTTTGCTCTCTGGGCTAGGAAGAGCTTGGTTTCTCAGCAAGTCATTGCATTTCCCTGTTCTGCAGAAGAAACTCAATGGGTGGATCATTTCCCATGCCTGTCAATGACAAAGCACCTCTGCAAGTGTGTGGGGCTGAGCAAATCTCACCTCTTGGGACAAGAGTCATGGGTGTGAAGGCTGCAAGTGTGGGGCCAGGCAGAGTTCAAGTGCAAAGGCATGAATGGCAGGTGGCAGTCCTTTCCTCCCCCTTCCCTTTGTCACTAACTCAGAACGTGGCCATACAACCCAACACCCTGCACCTTCAGAAACTGAGAAAGAAATTAATTCCTCCAGGTCTCCTACTTTTTAGGCAAAAATCACAAGCCCTCAGTGCTATGCAAGTGCTGGGCTTTTCCTCCTCTGAATGTCTTCCTGGAGCTGAGGGTTATGACTATTACAGATGGCATTCAGCACCTAGTCCAGGCTCGCTCAGATGTGACCACTGGGTGAGGCTTCTGTGCCATGGAGCTTTCACCCCAACTTGGGAGACAGGGTATTGTGTTAGTCTATAGAAAGCTACAGGCCTGCCTCTCTGGCTCTAGGCAATCAATGTATAGCTCAGTTCATAATGTAATTCCAAATTGGTGTTGGCATCTTTAACATTATCCCACCCTAAAGAGAGAGATTTTTAAATAACTTTCAGCTGCCTGAATATGGCCAGGACACAGGACTTAGAGAGTTGTTTTGCTGGTTTTTCATGCCAGACAAAGAGTGGCCATGAGGCCACATTTGTCACAGTCACTTTCACATCTATCTTTTAGAACATGATCCATAGTTGGGCGCAAGTTGGAACACAGGA
>VZTV01064290.1:1164-17222 GCA_013400875.1 Anhinga rufa
TAGGGGCTGCATGCCATTACCATGAATCTGCATCAAACATCCAGCTCTTTCATGCTGCAGAACCTCCTTGGTCTTACCATGTGTAGTTGCACAGTCCCTAAGTATGCCAGAGCTCCACACCTTCCCACCATTTTAGCTTCAGCCAAATCTATGTGCGGCCCTTACAGATTTCCCAGGGCCACCACTTAGCTCACAGCTACTATTGGCTCAACTGCAGAGATGTCTGTCTTTCCTGACTGGAGGTTGGAGGCTGATGGAAAGACATGGGAGACCTGCAACCTCTTGAAGTTGCCGTTTTCTGGCCAAGCCAGTCGGTAGGATGAGACTGTGGAGGGAAGCCTCTGTTCTGCAGGTCTGGGAGGTTTTCTGCACACGTTGAGCAAAGCCTTCAGTTCCGATCGGAAGCTGTCATTGAGCCAGCAGTAGATGAAGGGATTGTAGCAGGTGCTGCTCATTGCGAACCAGTGAAAGGCAAAGTACAGGGCATTGTTGGTGTGGATGGTCTGGCTGGAGAGTAGGATGACATAGCAATTTAAGGGAAACCAGCAGACTGCGAAGAGGATGACAACAAGCATCAGCATCTTTATGGTCTTCTTATTCTTTTTGCGAAGGGCAAAGTACTGCTCAGTGGTGACTTCCCCGATGACATTGCGCAGCCAGAGTTTCTTGACCACTGTCACGTAGGCAGCAGAGATAATGAGAAGGGGCAGGACATAGAGCAAAATGAAGGTTGTTAAGTCGAGGTACTTCCAAAAGAGGTCAGCAGGCTCGGGGAAATCAGGCAGACACAGGCACCGGGTAACTTCCTCACTGCAAATGGAGATACCAGACAGGGGGTGAGAGCATGTACAGCCGGGCACCAAAGGAGAAGTGCATCAGAAACAGGGGGGCAGGAGGGAGAGGGCTCCTGCCATAAAACCTGGAGGCAGATCCTTCATTTATGCACGTGTCACAGTTAAGTGGAGCTCTGCTGTCCGAGGATTTGGGCCATGGAGCAGCCTGTGAGCAATTTGGTGATAATTTCTTGGGGGTTTTCATGACCTTATGATAATTTTATGAATTTCATCAATTACAAAATCTCCAGCTGCACAGAAGCAGGGTTTTATTCTTGGTCCTTTGGCAAACAGAAACACAGCCTCTGAACATATTAAGGACCTTCCCCTCATTAAAGCACTTTCCAAATATCAAGGCTCACAACAGCATTTTATGGAACAAGCAGCTGAGGCAGATTTTGTCACTATCCTGGGTTTTTCCCCATTCCTGGTCTGCCTAAACAGGTCAGATTGGTACATCATATAAAATGCCAGCATATAGAAATAGACAGTCCAGGCCAGATCCTCTAACTTCTTAGCCTATTTCATGTGATTAGTGTGAGAGAATAAAGATAAAATAATTAAAAATAGAAACAAGAACAGGATATCAGCCATTACAAAAGGAATCTGATGAAAATTATTGACTAGATCCATAGTTAGCTGACCTCAACAGAAGTTCAGGGCTTTCAGTAGAAGATGTGAAAGTATAGCCACTGAGAGTTTGGCCTCCAAGGAGACTGGAGGAAAGCAAAGCATATCCTTACCTGTATTCAAAAGTAAAGAGTTTTTGGTAGATAGCATGTGGTAGGGAAAAACAAGTTGCCATGATCCAGATTACAGAGATGTAGATAACACCTTTTGCAGTAGATATGCGAGGTCTCAGAGGGTGCATTATAACCTGTGCAAAATAAACCGATATTCAGGCTTATGCTATTTCAGGAAATAAGTACAGCTATTTTTCATATAAACTTCCAGCCTTAAATCTATTAGTTAGAGTGGAAATCTAGCATGCAAGCAATACTGTCTTTACCCAGCTCCCATTGACTGTAAGCTGTACATGAAAGCCTGAATTTTTCCACAATGGGAATGGGTAAAGTCAGCTCCCAGTCCTTCTCTCTCATTTCAGTATTTGCGCCTGGGTGGGGAGAACTGGGTACCAGCAGGTCTTGCACACATGTTCATTTCCAGGTTCAATTTACTTAATAGCAAAAAAAAAAAAAAAGAAAGTCTGACTCTTCAGTATCGGTGACCCAAAGAGCCATGGGTTTGTGATTTAACTAAACCTCCCTGGCGATGCTTCTGACAGCCAGTGCATTTTCTGGAAACTTAGAAGCTTTCTAGCAGAAAATGTCAACTCTACTGCTCTGTTCTGCGTGGTTGCTGGGTGACTCTGCACTGATAATGCCTGACTGCCCCCAGCTTTAAGCCCATTATCAACAGCAAGGCACAACTCTGCTTGTGACAAACACCAGTATGATACAGTCAACTCTCCAGTATTTGGAGTAGCAAGCGGTGAGAGAACCCGGAGCAAAGGGAGACAGAGCTGTGGGAGCTAACCAGGATGTTCCTGCATCAACAACATTGTTCCACCACAAGCCAGACAAACCACCCGAGTGGAGGTTTGCCCACATGAATTCCTATCAGGATCTTGGACTTTCTCCTCGCTTGAGATTTACTGGATTACCCACCACAGAAAAGCTCCCATTCCCCAGCTGGAAGCAGTCATAAGGTGATGGACATCCCCAGTCTCCCACCTTGCTGCACGCTTGAAACTGTTCTTTCCATCTGACAGCAAGAACTGCTTCCCTACCCTGTCAGCTCCTCACGCATTTTACATTAATCTGGGAGCTGAGAAGGAAAGGACATGGGATCATCCTTTTTCATTTTAATCATGCCCTCCCAAGCTTTCTGGCTGGCTGCTTCAGAGACTTCTCACCTGGTGCCTGTCCACAGCAATGGCTGTGAGGGTCAAGGCAGAGACGTGGAGGGAGCAGTACTGCGCAAACCTACTGACATGGCACATCCCCTTCCCGAATATCCAGGTACTGTTCACAAAACGAGCCTAAAACCAGAATACCATTAGTTTTGTGCACCCCAACACACCTCCACATGCTTATAGATCTCTGAGACACCTCTGGCACATAATTCCTTGAGCTATGTAAAAGATATTTTTAAAATAGCAGGTTCTTTGTATAATGGTATAATTTTCTGGCTTCTGAACCCTGAAGAGGTAGGTTAGTGCTGTTCAGTGGCCCAACAATATCCTCTAGGACAACACAGCAGAGCAGTACCAAAGATGTTTGTTGTGTTTTATTCGCAGTGTTTCCTTCTGTAGTCTAACTGTTGAGTCAATACATTAATTTTTCCCTTTTAAGCCCTCCTTACAGCATAGGGCTGACCTGTATGCCTTATCTTACTTCAAAGCAAACTATAGATTTTCAACACAGCTTGTAAAATGATAGTAAGCATTAATCTTTTTTTCAAGAGGTTCATCATATTACCTTGGAAATACTTCAGAGAAGGGAACGAAAAACAAGATACTACAAAGTACTAAGTAATCACTGCAAGGTTATTATTGTTCAAGTGTTATCAGAGGTACTTTTAACAAATGGATAATTTCAGATCTTCAACTAGATAAGAGGAATTAGAGAAGAAGAAGACATGGAGTTTCCCAAAGGTAACTCCAGTCGCTGTAATTTGGACTGGACAAGTATCTGCAGGACATTAATGCACTGCCTATAGCGGAATAAAGAAGAATAGGCCACCAAAGTAACTGCAATGCCTTTATGGCATCTCTGCCCCAGTCTTACCAGAGTAAAAGGCGTGTTGAGAAGTGTGATCATGATATCAGCTACAGCCAGGTTCACAATGAACAAGCTGGTGGCGGAGTGCATACGCTTGGTCTTGATGACAACGTGACAGACCAGGACGTTGCCGAAGAGGGAGAAGATAATGATGAAGGAGTACGCTGCGACGAGCAGGGCTTTCACCGTGATGCTCTGTGACTCAGCTCCGTACCGGCTCCTGCCCACAAAGCTCTGCCAGTCAGCCAGGCTGTCGTTATCCCAGGGAAAGAAACCCGAGATGTTCAGGGTTACAGAAGTCTTCTCCAGGCTCCCGTTGAGGGGCATCTTTCCTGGGGTTGCAAAAGTGTTAACCAAGTTGGGGAGAGAGACCCAGACAAAACAGGACAATATCTCTGAAATGCCACTCTGCTCCTCTAATTTGGAAATAGCTCATTTGTGAGAGATCAGAGCTCACGCCATGAGCCGTCTTCCCCTCGCTCAGCCCAGCCCAGGCGCACTCAGGGGCTGCAAACCCGATGCACAAGCGGCAGGGGTGGGTGGATGCTCCTGCCTCCCACAGCGTGCTTCTCTCCCGCTCAAGCTCGACTCGCTGCTACTTTTGCTCCTTCAGCCAGCTTTATACCCCCAGGCGAGCTCCGAGCAGGGATCTTCTGCAGCCATTGAGCTGCATTATTTCCGCTCTGACGTGCTGCTTTCCCACGCAGCCACACTCCCCCGGGTGCTACTCCAAGATAAGCACATCTGTGAGAAAGGCAAATCCATCTCTCCAGTCATCAGCATCCTTTTCTCTACTAGCAGCCCAGTGCATGCAAAATCTGTGCTGTTTATAAACCAGCAGTGGGTGTGGTGGCTCTGCTCTCTTCCAGGACACAGTTCAAATTTAAGGTCAGTTTTAAAGGTCTGGCAGGCAAGTTTCAGCCTATTTCACAGCATGACACTTACTTAGCATAGAATAGTGGGGGCTAACAGAGGAACTGTGACTAACAAGCTGGCTAACTGTACTTACAGTCTTTTTCCAAAGACCTTTTTTCCCTCAGCAAGACAGCGAAATGCTTAAGATTTCCCTTGGCAGGGATTTCCTCTTGGCCAGGGGAGTAAAAAGTTTGATGTGAAACGGTGCTTTCTAGGGTTTGTAGAAATACAGAGGTAGTTACAAAGAGGTGATTTATGGGACAGAAGACAGGAAGGGATGTCCCAGCCCAGTGAGCCCAGTATCTAAAGCAACAAGCAGCCATACGCTGGACCCAAGCACTGATGAGACGGCAGCATGTGCTCTCCCTGTGCCTTCTTCCCCCAAAAAACATAGCAGGAAACCTAAAATCAGTATCAGGAGACCAAGAGCCACAAATCCTACACAGCTCAGAAAGATGCTCTCCTCTGGAAGTGCACATGTAAGGTGCTGCCCCTCTGCTGGGGACAGATGTGCTCGGGCGGTGTCAGCTAACGCTGGCCAGAGC
Source organism: Anhinga rufa (assembly GCA_013400875.1). NCBI lineage: Eukaryota > Metazoa > Chordata > Aves > Suliformes > Anhingidae > Anhinga > Anhinga rufa. Next base: position 6,241 of record VZTV01064290.1, read on the forward strand.
AGCTTTGGTACATAAAAGGCTTTATTTAGCCATCAATTAAAATACCATTATCCAAAAAGCTTATAATATAAAGTTGTTCACTCACTGGTAAAAATAACGCTTCCAGAAGATGCTTGTGACGCCCCCAGTGAACCACTCCATCTGCTTTCTCCTCACCGCTGCTCAGGAGTCGAACACAGCAGGACTGGCGGCGTGGCCAGCCCAGAGCGCTCCTCTGCAAACTGCTGCCAGCATCAGGTTCTTTGACAAAATTGTCCAATTCGAGCTGTTTTGGCAGTTTGCCTGTCTCAGAGGAAGCTTTCCAGTGAACCTGCTGGAGCTGCTAAGGGGGCAGTCACCTGTGACCATTCAGAGAGAAGATATAAATCTGTGTTCGGCTCAGAAGCACTTGGCCAGCGAGGATGCCGCCGATCTGACGCTGCCAGGGAAACACGGAGTCTCACAATGTAACACAAAGGCCCAGGGAAGTGGCAGAAAGCGGGACAGGGCAGCGTTCTGGTGTGGGTTTGGGATGAGAACAGAGCAGTCGGTGGCATATGTCCCCCTTCTCGCTGGGCTGCTCCAGCAGCTTCCAAGTCCCCCTCCTTTTCAGTGCTGCTGGCCAATGCATAAGGGTATTCTGTCTTCTGACACTCAAACTCCAGCTTTTATTCTTTCACATCTATCAGATCCTGTTCCCCTGTAATATAACCCATATTCCAGCAAAAATGATTAGTTTTGTTTATTTACTCCCCTTGAACTAATTCTTCATTTCTAGCAGGGTACCCTTGCAATTGCAACCAGAGCCGCTGTTGCCTTTGAAGACCAGGCGCTTCCAGGAGAGCAGGAGGCCTTCTCCCTACCCCAACAGCCAGGCTGCTGGGCGGAGGGTGGGAATCTCCTCCGACGCAGCCCGAGCCCACCCTCCTCCGAGCTGGACTGAGTGTCTTGTGACCCAAAGGAGGTGGTCCGACCACACGCCAGGCAGGCCCACCCGAAACGCCCCCAAAGGGTCTCGGAAAAAGCCCAGTGGGAGCTCCCTGGGTCACGTCGCTCCCGTGTCTCCCGTGTGCCCTTCTTTGCCTCACATCACCCTTCTGCTTTAGTTTGTATTTAAATACACCCCAGTATGAACTGTCTAAACAGGTCAGCTACGTGTGGTTCTTACTGGAGAACAGGCTGGAGCAGATTTGTCAGCCTGGTACCCACTCCTGCTGACTGCCCTTGCTCCACCATCCCTGGCACCTACTGGCAGCAAAGGAAGCAGCTGCCCAGGAGTGCCAGGATTTGGCACACTGTGTCCCGTTTTCATAAAAGGTATCTGTGAAATGATGTAATTTATAAAGTGAAAAGTATTTAGAAAATGTTTGAAACAAAGCTATACAGCTCATGAATTCAGGTAACCAAAAATAGGCATCAAAACCATCTGTGCAATAGGGCTCAACAAAATTATAACAAATTAGAGAACAGGGCTGGTGGAAAAAAAAGGTTGTAAGAGCAATATAAAAAAAATCATCCAGACACACTAAAAAAATGCAATTTGGAAGCATTAAAAAAGGAATAATGCTTTTTTCTTTTTAACTACACAGCAGAGTGTGGATCTCCCCCCACCATTTCCCTAGGAATAACCTTTCTTTCACCACTGTGGCTTTGCTGAATTTTTGAGCTTTCCTAGGGCAGGTGGACTGGAAGCTACATGAGTGAGAAGTGACTTTGCAAAAACTACCCAGTGTGATCTCTGAGAAATAATGTAGATTTTCTGAGCACCTTACCCCCATATAACAAATCACATTAAGCATTTGTTTATAGTACAGTCTTTCTCCACACACCCGGTTACTTGTTTCCCCCTGGAGTGAGGCATGCCATCTTTATCTTCCATGCAAGACAATTCCAGAACTGCTGCAGTTTAACTCTATAAAAAAAGCCGCTGTGAATTTGAGAGCTGACTGAAAAGAAAATTGTGAAAAAGGTAGAAAGAACCTTCAGTATGACCCCTATTAACCTGATATCACAGAGTCACAGAATGGTAGGGGTTGGAAGGGACCTCCAGAGATCATCTTGTCCAGCCCCCCTGCGTGAGCAGGCACACCTACAGCAGGGGGCACAGGACCGCGTCCAGGTGGGGTGTGAATGTCTCCAGGGAAGGAGACTCCACAGCCTCTCTGGGCAGCCTGGGCCACTGCTCTGGCACCCGCACAGGAAAGAAGTTTTGTCTTATGTTTCAATAGAAAAATATACTTTGCTAAAATCTTTGCCTAGGATATGCCTACAACTTGAAAAGTCCCCTTAAGACCTTAGTGAAACAATAAACTAGACAATTCAGGTCTGTAACAAAACCGGTTTAATTTGGTGTGGTGGGTTGACCTTGGGGGGTTGCCAGGTGCCCACCAAGCCACTCACTCCCCATCCTTCACAGGACAGGGGGAGAAAACTAGATGCAAAACTCATGGACGGAGACAAAAGCAGTTTAATGGAAAAAAGCAAAGGTCGTGCATGAAAGCAAAGCATAAAAAGATTTATTCTTTATGTCCCATAGGCAGGCAGCACCCAGCCACCTCAGTATGTGTGGAGGTTCCCTTGGAAGAAAAATGCCTTAATAAGACAGGTAGTGCCTGTGTATCCCCCTCTTTTCCTTCAGCTTTTATTGCCGAACACACCACCACCTGGTACGGAACACCCCTGTGGTCAGCTGTCCTGGCTGCGCCCCCTCCCAGCCTCTCGCCCACCCCAGCCCGCTGGCTTTTGTGGGGGCATTGGAGGGGCAGCCGTGACACTGTGGAGCACTGCTCCGCAGTAACCAAAACATCGGTGTGGGTGGTATCAGCACCCTTCCAGCTACAAATACAGAGCACAGCATGGCACAGGCTGCTACAGGGAAAGTTAACTCCCCCCAAGCCAGACCCAATCCATACAGAGCGCAACATAAAGCACCAGTGTTTTAAAAATTTCAGCCCCTCAGATTCAATGTAGTCCATATAACTGACATTCACAACTTACTTAACAGAAATAGTTTATTTAAAAAAAAAAAAATCTAAACCCTCATCGTGAAGGGTATTTACAGCAGCTTTTTAATTGCATAGGTAATAATACAGCTTTGACAGCCTTTAATGAAAGGGAAGAGCCAGACTACCAAATTATTTGCTGATACCTTAAGCGATCACACGGCTTTGTAAGTTGTTACTAAGCTCTACACTAGAAATTTGCAGGTCTTGGTCATTTTTATGGAAGTCTTCAGGAAGCTCAAGGCTCATTTAGGTTCCCTGCTACAGCATATATGCAGGCAAAGTAACAGTAGTCATGTTCCGTGAGAGCCAGAGAAACACAACTGCCCAATCCCATCTCTTTGGAGGAGAAAGTAAAAATGCAAGGGCATGGCTGCAGCTACTCAACGTATTTAGTGTTTCTCTGAGAGGTGACGAACTCTTCCAGCCTTTTCCTTGATTAGGTCTAATGGCCACAGCTTTAGAACTGCACTTTTTGGGGAGTGGGGTGTACAGAGGTGGAAAGAGAGGAGGAGGAATAGGTCTAGGTCTTGGCCCCTTCAACAGAAGGAGCGGTTCCCCCACCGTGAATACAACACTGTATTTTAAAAACCTCATTTGAAGAGTATTTGGAAAATAGTGATGTCATTTTAGGAAGGTGACTGAAACAGTGGGCTGAGGAAACAGATACCTTTTTCTTAGCTGACATTTTTCAGGTAAGAGGCAATGTCCTGCCCATAACTGGCCCCATTGCTTTATTCTTCCAGCAGCATTCCTTGTGAAGCCCTAAGGTTCTAGCCCTTGCATCTTATTTCCAGGGTAAAAGCTGACAACACAATTCAATCTGAAGTCTTTGGCACTTCTTGTATTATAGAGCAGAATTAATTCCTGTATATGATGATATTTAATAACAGTGCAATAGTGGGTTTATTGGTCCTAATAGAGTTGAAAGTATTAGAATATTTTCCAGTTTCAATACCAATAAAATGTATTTTTGGGTCAAACTATTACTCTTCAGAGTTTCCAACTGTATCTGTAGAAAACTGAAAATAAGTACAAGTTTCTTTATGCTGACCGAATCCGTGCCCACATCCATACTTGCATACTACTATAAATTTACTTCTCTGCAAATTTCAAGCCCAAGAGATGGAGTTTTCTCTAAAAGATACAACTGTTATTTACATTATCATCCCAGGAAGTAAACGGGCTTTTAGAAGTTTTAGAAAGAACTTGCAGTTTCAGGTAGTACTTCAGAATATTAGACACTGCAGTCTAATGCATCAAGCAACGCAACACCCAAATTATACCAAATTTGGTGCCACTGAAAAAAAAAAAAAGCCCAAGCCAAAAACATTTCATAGAAGTGAAAATTGAAGGCAAGCCATCATTTACAGACAAATGTCATATAAAGAATGCCCTACAATCTGCTTTCCATTTTCTTCACTAACTTTCACGGTCTCTCTTGTGTAGTGAGCCAGAAATCACTTAGTTCTTCTGGATGTTGCAGTGCTTTTGAATGGATCAAATTCATCCTGCAATTTGTAAACAGATAGGCATTACTGAAAACAGTATGCATTCTGAGTCATAAAAACTAAAGTCACCTTTAGATTAAACTAGAAAGCCTGGTCACATTATTCCATGTTTTCTGACAGACCTGTTTTTGTTGGTTTTGATATGAAAGAGATTATCCATTGATCTAAAAGTCCAGATCACAAATGAGCAGAGAATAGATACTGAGTTTACGCCAATATGATCAGAACAGCTACTCTGGAATGAGGAACTATCTATATTTCACATGTGACCTACGAAAATACTATCATTATGAGCAGCACATACCTCACTGAAGTTATGTCAATATACATATCACACATAATCTACTGAGATTTGCATGAACTAAAAGTACTGTTTATTTTTGGACGTTCAAGCAAATAAGTAGTTTTGTATTTCAGGTACAAGAAGAGAGAGCAGAGCGGAGAGAAGGGACACAAACGTAACATTTCTCTGAAGCGGCCAACACCTGACATTGTTACGGCTAGGATCCTGACCACACAGGACCCTCGGCTGGTCTGTGAAAACAAACCACACAGTGCTTGATGGTATAATGTGTATTCTATTTGGTGCAAAGCTTTGAATAAAGTTCTACTTGTTTAATTATGGAAGAAACCATCTCCTAGCAGTTCAAATACATACTGCAAGATCAGACATCTTAAACTTGAAGATAGTGTTTGAATTTTTTCTGAAGTGTATTTACACTATTTGCAATAAAACAATAAAGTGCCCTGGAAAATAGCCATTTTTAAATGCAAAAAAAAAAAATTATTCTCCCTTTGTACAAGAATAAAATACATAAACAAATGAAAGGACATAGCCAAGTATTAGAAAAAACTATGATTACTTTCTTCCCCAGGCAAAAAAAACCTATTCCACACATTTCAGTAATGACAATTAACTGATTAAGATTTGAAGGGAAAAGAACTGCATATTTTCCTGAGGTCCCTTCTAGCCTTATTTTTGATGATTATGTATATATTCTAATTAAAGTGGGTTGCAATAATCTAGCCCTGTTAGTGGAAAAAAAAAATAAATTTTACTCTGAAACGGTTTATTGAAATAGCTGTAAAACAGCAAGGACTGGAACCTTAGATAAAATAAAAGAAAATACCACTATATACCATACCTCATCTGACTCAAAATCAACTCCTTTATATGTTTGGCTCTGTGAACCTCTTTTACTAAGTGAAGGTGTAGCTGACAACCTTGAAACATACAAAAAGAAAAAAGGGCATCAGCATGTTTTCAATTATCAGACATTCCAACAACTTGAAGGGAAAGTTAGATTTGGACCACCAATACAGAGATTAACAAGTAAGTAAGTAGTACGAAGTAAGCAGAACAATTCAAATTCTCAAACTAACATATTAATTCTAAAGCTCTGACCTAGCTTATGTCAATCAGACCAATTTATTGTTATAGCAAGATCATCCACAATAATAAGTAAAATTTTATATAAGTTCTCTAAGTAGTATTATGACTTTTTTAGAAATCTACTTTTTCAGGCAGTGGACCGGATTCCTAGACTCTGCTGATTGCCAATCAGAAATAAGGCAGTCACGGTAGCATTCATGCAGTAAACATACCGACCTTTGATTTGCTTTGGAAGAAGGAACAATAGAAATGTCTTCTAGATCAGAGTCGTCATCTATAATATCCTGAAAAGATTATATAATTTATAAAGCTTTTTCACAGAATTTATTCTTACAGAGATATAGTGCATAATACTATAGTACTATAGCACAGAACCTTTGGGGTTTTTTCCAACTATATACCTACTTAGTTATAATATACACCTGACAGGGCTCCAGAACCGTACACTGTGCAAATTCAGCACAAGTTTTGCTCTTCAGGTCTTTGATCTTGCAGAAACCCCCAAAATACTCATGTATATTCACTCTGTATCTTAGACTATGGTCACATATAAAACATGGTCTTTGTTTTTCTGAGACAAACCCCACACCAAAAAAGCAGTACAAAAGTTCTACTAATTAACATGCAAGAACCTACTGCTGGAACCGATAGCTTGGGAATGTCTGCTGGTTTAGGCTAACATTTTGACCATATATTTTTCAAATCAGAAGACAGCAAAAGGCAGCACAACTTCATTCATGCAAGATGCTTCTTACCTCAGAGTAAGATTTAGATGACTTCAAGGGGAACTCTGGTTTCAAAGACCTAAAGGCTAGAATAAAAGAAATGTAATATTTTTTAAATCCTCACACAATAAAATGCAAACAATATTATATCATTCTTTTTATTTAAGACCTGCTTAGCATGCATTTCCTCTGCAAACTACCTTGTAAAACAAGCAAATCCCCCCAAATCCAAACCAAAACATAAATTAAGCCTTTGCTGGAGTCTAACAACCCAGGAATCTAACCCTCTGTGCAGCAGCAGGTGCTTCCCAGTCTGGCCAAAAAACCTGCAGTAACTTTGGTTAAGAGGCAGACAGACATACAGGAATATCAATAATACTAATATTTTTAACAGTTTAGACATCAACACATCTGCTAAAATTGATTTCTCTGCAGTATTTTAGGTAATTTGCCAACCTACTTAATAATTAGGTAATTTACTGATTAATTTGAAACTACTCACTCTACCTTTGGGTATTTTGTGTGGGATTCACGTATAGATTTGTGAGCAGTATTTTTTTCTTTAATACTCAGATTACCTACGTTGCTTCCTCAGATCCTGTCCTCCGTAGCAAAGAAGGGCTACTCTCACATATGTGGGTTAAATCGCAGGTAAGTTTCTCTTCACTAGTAAAAACTGGCATTTCTAAAACTTGCTACAATGTAAGACTAACTGGATTTTCATTAAAGCTTACTAACTTGTAGACATCAGTCAAGTTTAAACTTTTTATCCGAGGAATATTCTGCATAAAATAGATGCTATTAAGCCACATTCCTTCTATGCTTATTCATTAAGAAACTGCATACAGTAAGATGTTTCCTATTTCCAGTTCTAGTCAAAAGTTTGACACATTTCATTTTACCCCATAACAGCAGGATATCACTTAGGTTTTTTTCCCCATCCATTTTTCTTTCTCTCATTACTGTTAGTTATTTTATTTCATTAGAACCAAAAGAATCTCTCACAGCTGAATCGGACTAATGGACATAAAAGGCAATTAAGGCACTTCATCGTTACATAGACACCTTCATTACAATTTGAGAGCAGATTAGAGTAATGGACAGATCGAAGGCCTACCATCCATGATAGACATATTCTTGGCAGGCACAGATACAGGCTTATAGGTCCTGCTGCTAGTAGCTGACTGTTGGCTCGTGCTTCCTGTAGGGATAATAAACAACACACAATTCTGTTCAGTGGTTATGGGTTTTTTTCCCCTTTAGTCTATCATTACTGAGTGGGAAGTCACTTAAAAACCTCCATTCCTCTTTATTCCTTCACTTTCTTCCTTGAACCAAAGCCCTCCTTACATGGAAGAACTGCTCTGGGTCAAGTGTTCAAAGCTGCACAGGCACAGCCTCTTAGCACACATGGCCCTGCTCTGATGGGATCACAACAGCGTTGGAGCACATGCTCATAGAACTAGTTTAAAGGTGCTAACCATATCAGTCCTAAGATGACTGCCTTTGTTTCAACTCATCCTGCTCTCAGACCTTTGGGCATATTACCAAGACAACTCAAAGGAGTATATTACTGCAAGACCCCATCTTCTCTTTTTTTACTTATAGATACATATGTGTATATATATATATACACACACATATAGATATGTGTGTGTGTGTGTGTGTGTATCTATCTATATAAATATATTTATATAATATATAAATATTATATTTATATATAATGGAAGAAAGTACATACATCATGGAAGTACCGCTATCACTGTAAAGTGCACACTCACACATAGCCAAGGAGCTATTTAATTCATTTTGCTTAGAAAACACTCCCCATTTTCTCAGTCACTAGAAACAATGAAGTTTCTTGTAAATCGCATTAGGATAGAGACAATCCGTACCTCCTTTCTATACTGATCAAATGCATTATCTTTAGCAGTAACAAATGTTTATCCATGCACTTCATTGCACAGACCTTCCCAATAATGCATCATTTAAGAGTCTACTGTTTCCATAGCTGGGAAGCAAGTTATTTTTCTTTTAACCACCCTGTGAAAAAGTCACAACTTAAGTGTTGTAAAGCTGTATGTACTTATTACTGTATGTAATATGATACCAAAAATATTTGTGAATAATTTTTTTTCTAGTAGGAGTCCTTAAGCAACAAATTTCCACTTGATGTAAGCATCAAAAGAGAGTCACCTTTTAAAGAAAAAAAAAAGTCAGTAACTGCAGTACAAAGAACGTGAACTTTTCTCACCTCTTCCCCTTCGAGATGAACCTCTTGCTGTTGAATTTTGTCCCCTTGCACCTCTTGCCCGACCCCTTCCTCGGCTCAGTGTCACAGGAAGGCTATCATCTGAATCACCAGTGCCTTTCATCCCCGTATCCATGGGTTCTTCATCACTGGAGGCTGCGACAAGAATTGCATCCTCAGATCTGTGAGCTCTAGCCCTGGTCATTGCCTGAAATGGAACAAGAAGTGCTATAGGAAAAAGAATCCTAAATAATGAAATGCATCAGTGTTAAATCCTAGTTATGATATATAGTTCTAAACCATTGATGCTTAGACGACCCAAATCCACAGCGTTATGGAAGGCAAGGAAGTCTGTCAAAAAGCAGGGACAGTATTTAATCTATTTAATTTAGATGTGTACATACAAAGTAGTTAGCTAAGCTCTGATAACAGAATGGAGCTAGTTAATATGATACATTGTGAGCAGAGTTTGGTGAACAGTTCAGGTCATCCTATGTCAGCTATGAACATCTGCTCTGAGGAAGCACCCTCTGGGCTCCATTGACTTGATCTTCATTGATGACAGTGGGTGCTTAAGACAACTAGTTCATGTGAAGATATCCCAGATTAGGAGAACTGAATCTCACCCCAGGTGTCCTTTTTCTCAAAATTTCATTCTAGTCCCACATAGCTTGCAAAGACAAAGGAGCTGCAATGCTGTCAGTGGTTGGCAATTCTCTTTGGAAAGACATATGCCATCTAGATATGAATCTCTGGGAGATCTAAGACTCTAACATTGCTGATGAGAACAATAGTACATAAAGGTTTACCAATAATACCAATTTGTTCCAGTAATATCACTCAATACAGCCCATCCACATGTCCACTGGTGATGGGATCACAAATAAGTTAAGCCAACAGATCTCTGAAGGTCAACCTGATCTTACCTCAGTTCAAAGCAAAAACAACTGAACATTCAGGTTCACAAATTTGCACAAGAAAGAGATCTCAAAAGCCAAATCGAGCAGTAGCTTAGGCACATACAAGACCAATGAATATTTAAAAAAAAAGATTTACTAATCTTCCCTAGGCAGACAGACACTTTTTGGCAAGGACAATGTTGAAGTATTGCTAAGTGACTTCATTCATATGCGGAAGTCACCATTCCATTCCTCAGCCTATGTTTAAAATTTAAACCATTTACCTCACGAACTTCCTCATCCTCTTCTTCAGTATTCCTTTTTCTACTCTCCCTGAATTTTCGCACCTGAATAAAAAAAAGAATTCCCATCAAAGTAACAGTTCATGTCATACAATAATATTTCATACAATAATCAAAACACAGTGAGTAGTCTTGATCACTGAATTATTAAGTCAAGCTCATGTGAGAGGCAAAGAGTGCAAGAATAACTGAACAGTTTGTTCAGAGCCTTATCATGCTGTCCTACAGTTTAAGAAACTCACATTCTATTAATAACTGGAGCTACATCACAGGGGAGAAAAAAGCTTGGGACATGACAAAAAGTAGAAGTATAAAAGGAAAGTATACATAATTTGACAATAAGGGCCAGTGAAATATGAACACTGGCAAGTGCTCAAGCCATACCACCTCAGAAGGCAGAGGCAGAGACTGGGAGAATGAAGAACCACCCACTGTAGAAGAAGATCAGGTTCAAGACCATCTAAAGAACCTGAAGTTGTGCAAGTCCATGGGACCTGATGAGATGCATCTGCGGGCCACAAGAGAACTGGCAGATAAAGTTTCTAAGCCACTATCCATCATATTTGAGAAGTCGTGGCAGTCTGCTCAGGTTCCCACTGACTGGAAAAGGGGAAACATAGCCCCCATTTTAAAAAGGGAAAAAAGGAAGACCCAGGGAACTACAGGCCAGTCAGTCTCACCTCTGTGCCCAGCAAGATCATGGAGCAGATCCTCCTGGAAACTATGCTGAGGCACATGGAAAATAAGGAGGTGACTGGTGACAGCCAACATGGCTTCACTGAGGGCAAAGCATGCCTGACAACTGTGGTGGCCTTCCATGGTTCCAGTGTTGGTGGAAAAGGGAAGAGCAACTGATGCGTCATCTAGCTGGACTTGTGCAAAGTATTTGACACTGTCCCACACAGAATCACTGAATGGTA